>JARHVA010001562.1:2160000-2450000 GCA_037957365.1 Torreya grandis | reverse complement strand
ATAACTATATTTCCTAGCTAATTTAACTAATATCCCATTATCACCTTTCTATTCCCTACACCCTAAAAATATTACCCCTCCCCAAAACCAATTATTACATTAATTAAAACCCTAAAAAACCTATTTACCTACTAACCTATTCCCTAATCCACCAGCCAATTTAAAAATAACAAAATAATCTATCTACCCAACTACCACCCTATTCTAGCCTCTCCTAAACCCTTAAACCCTAATAAGAGATTTTTAGAATTGGAGGATTATATAAATATCCTCAACTTTAGCCCCATTTATATAGAATTATATAATTTTAAATATTTCCATGGAATTAAAAAATCCATGAAAAATCCCTAGCCATTAATCTCAATGGCTCAAATTTAAATTTGATTCATTGATTTCTCCCTCCATGACTATATAACCAAGCTCAACCACCTCCTTCAGAATAAATTATAAAATTATAATATTTATGCCATTATCTTACATTCATATAACCTTATTTAAATCATAAAAATCCATTATAAATCATACTCAACCATTGGAAGCCATTATCAACATCAAGCAATCAATCTAACATTTTCAAATTTTGCATCAACAATCCATTTTACAATTTTAGAGTGGAGCCATAAAGAGATAAAGTGATGGTAAGAGAATTATCATCAAGATGATTATGTATTTTATCCTCTCCTACTTATGTGTTTATATATTAGGTTTATGTTACTAAAATTAGTAATATAAGTTGAATATAAAATTTAGGCTACATTTTTGTCTACCATAGTGGGATATTACTCCCTTAACTAACATTATAAAGTTTATAGAAGTGATTTGAATGCTTGTAGAACAAAATGGATGTGAATTTAAGGTTATATTTTTTTTTAAAAATCATGCATAGGCAAGTAATGGTTTATCACTAGTATTAGTGATATTGTAGCTGTATTTTTGTAGGTCTAATTATGATTTTGTCAACTAACCACTAACGGCTAAGGTTTTTTCAAGTCTTTGATTTTTGACAAAATTGTGACTTCACAAGTTGTAATTTTACCCTAGTAATCATGATTTTATCAGTTATAGTTGTGATTTTACAAAATTTAGTAGTTAGGGGTAGATCAGTATTCTATCTTTACTAACCCCCCTCTGTAGGTTAACTTATGTCCTAATAATTGCCTAGGGGTGCCTTGATTTTTTATTATATAGGAAAATGAGAGATAGTCTAGCACTTTAACTGCTTGAGCCATGATGACAATATTAATACTTAAACATTAGCAACCTTATCCTGGTAAATATGATTTTGTTAGTAACAATTGAAGTTTTATAGAGCTTGAGTTTACCATATACCCTTGGTGATTATCTAACCATAGATATGTTTTTTTAAATCCTATTATTATATTTCTATTTCATTGGGAGTTATTTTGGTGTATAGTTATAGTAATAAAAGGATTTAATCAAACTTGGACCATTTAGCCACCTTATACAAAATCATGACTTTGATATTAGTGGTTTTATCCTAGTAATTGCATTTTTATCATTGAGAGTAGTGATTTTTTCCTTCTCCATCAAGTTGGTAAAACCTTAACCTCTCAATTTCCTAATTCATAGACAAAGGGTTATTAACTCCTATAGGAATTTGTAAGGTTTTTATTTTAATCCAAGTTTATCTCTTTCATCACCTTAACCATATTCCAATCGAGTCATTTTGGCCTAACTTTAGACTTGCAGGGGTGTTGTAATAGTTTGTTGTTTGTGTGTAGGAATAGTAGGGGGTATAGGAAGATCAAGGCATATATTAAAGACCCAATTGTAAACTTTTTTTAAAATTTACTTCAAAACTAAAAGTCTCAAACTTGCATCTTTGTCTTACAAGTAGCAGTTTTGTCAGTTGTATTCATAGTTTTGTAGTTATATAGGCAATAAGGTAGTTTAGGTCATCTATCTAGTTGGCATTAGACTTGATATCTTTATTATTCTATATATATATATATATATATATATATATATATATAAAATAACAATATCATCCTATCTATTGTAATAGATTATTTTGCTCAATAAAAGGGCCCTAAAATATACGTAGTTATTATAAGTAACTAAGGAAAATATTTTGATTAAATTTGCCTATTTTATAATAAATAAAGTCTATCTAATTGATATCCATTTGTACTAGATAATTTTTTATAATTTTCTTATTTTATATAAAACCATAGATTGTAAATTCTAGTGAATTGTAATTTTTTTATTCCAATTTATGATTTTGCCTAGCTACCATGGTTTTGTAGGTTAACAATTACAATTTACTATCCTCTACAAGATTGCAACTCACAATCTATGATTTTTCTTTATAGTTGTGATTTTGTGCTCTCTAGTTACACTATTGATTTGTGTATTTATAATTTTTTATGGACTTGTAGTTTTGTAAACAATTAAACTACTAATCCATTTTGGTATAGGACCCCTTAAGACCAAGGTACCCCACTTTGTCCTCTAACCTTTGTGCTTGTAGGAAGAGGTGCCCATCATATATTATCTTAGTTTTTATTGTGTATATGCCCTTTTTGTATGAATTTAATTCATTACCTACTTGTGTGTGTGTTCTGACTTATATATAATTATTTGTCACTTAATTGTATATACTTGTTCCCCTCACACGTAGGTAATGTTGACCAAAATAGACTTTTAGGTCAAATTGGGGCACCCCTAGGCAAAAAATTGGTTTTATATATGTTTTAGTGGGAATAATATCTTATCATGAGGTTTTTCATAGGTCATTTAATGTTATTCAATGATATATTATCCTTGGTCATAGATTCAATTAGCCAACATGTCCTTTTGAGTCATTTTAGGGGTCAAAAAAGTGCATTTAATGATTTTTAAAAGTTTCTTGGGAAGTGTGAAGGTTAAAAAATATTATTTCATTCCAAATGTGTCCATTTAAGTCTTAATCAACTGACATAACTAAAAAGTGACAAGTTATGCAAAAGAAAAGGTAGTTTTCTAGTGAAAAGGGAAGAAAATGGCACTTGTATGGCCTCCTTGAGAAGTGTGCCATGTGGAAAAGTAAATAAAATTCCTCTTCAGATTACCATTTATAAATTACACATTTGAAATGATATATAATTGTAATTTTAATTCTAAAACCATTCTAATCTTTTTCACATTTCTTGGCAAGTAAAAGTACCCTGTAGGTTTGTACTTGGTATGGTCAACACAAGGGGATTCAGGAAAAATGTTCTTGGGGTGTATTATAAACTTATTAAAATTTAATTTGATGTTTTTTGTAAAATAATGGTTGTATAAGCATTATGAACCATTCTTGATAAGTTGACCTTTCAAATCTGCTTGCTAATCTATATACCCTACAAGTTTTGCTCTTGTTTGGGAAAGTCTATACAATTCACTTACCAAGATTGGTTAAAAATTAATTTTAATCCCTTACATAATGTTATCCATGATTGGTTTCACATTTATTTTTGATTTGATGATCCAACTAGCTCAGTTTTCAAAGAGGAGTGAAGAAGTGAAATTATAATCTTTCTACCTTATTCTATAATATTAGTATTTTACAGAGGTTTTGTGTGAATTAAAAATGATTTACCACATGCCTTAAATTAATATTTACACCTCCTTCCATGTTTTGTTTCACCATGTCATTATTTGGGTAGTTTGCAACCTTATCTTTCTCCATAGTCAACTTCATGTTTAGTTTCACTTCCAGTCACCTGTATAAGCTTGTTCAACTTATCCATGGAGTTGTAATCAAAATTATTTAGTTTTATAAGCCAAAATTAGTTTTAAATATTCCATTTAAATTCTTTATAAATGTGCAAATATTGTCTCAAGCATATTCACCATGCTCAAATAGTCATGTGATGTTTGTAATTGCTCTTTCCAAGTATATGCTGATGATTTTCATGTTAGGGTATATTTATTGGAGGTGGTTTCAAGGTTTTATTGATTTATATCATCAAATTTAGATATGGAAATGAATTTTAGGTTTTTTAATATTTTAAAAAATATGTTTTTCCCCAATTCCATACCCTACCTATATGACATGCCCAATTCACACCTATGGGGTCCTACTGATGTGATGATGATTTGAAGAGAGATGGAAATGTGTTTCCAAATTATTGTAAATATTAAATTTGTCCTATGGTGTTGGATAAGAACATACAAGGTTCATATGTATGGGGAGTTTCATGTTTCACATCTAGCTCACTGTAGTGCATCAAAATATCCAACTATAGGTGATTGAGCAAGGCACCAAAAGATGTTCTCATGGAAAATATGAAACCACTTGGCACCTTTTGAAACCTTGGTATGAATATAAATCCTTTATAATACATACAAAGTGTCTAAACAACAAGGGAAGTGTGAAACCAACTTGAAAAGGCAATTGACTGTGTTTTAGTCTCTTGTCCCTAAAATGGTAAAATAGAGGCCTAAGAGGTTTTTGTAGGTATCTTTCAACATGCTTGAAGGGTGTTACAAGGAATAAAAATGGGTGAGTTTGATATCCTATAGAATATACAAGAGTCTTGAAAAGTTTTAATGGGAAAGTATTAGTGGAAGATAGTATTTGAGAACCTCAAAGTTGCTTCTAAAAAGCACTGAAACCTTGCAATGATATCTTTAGGTTTTGAGCCTTAAATGTTTCTTGATATAATAAAGAGAAAAAAAGATAAAATATTATGTTGGAATGGCTACATTGACTAAATATTTAATGAATGAGCATGAAATTCACCATTATGACATTTGATACATGGTTTTCAAACTCCATGGACACTTATAGGTGTCCCTCTATAGGAAATGTTGACCTATAGGTAAGGTAGGCAAATCAATGAGCTAGCATGAATGTTTTGATTTATATTTGAGATACTAAAATTGGTGGCAAAGTGTAAATATGTTTTTGACCAAAGAAAGAGTTAGGATAAGTATATTGGACATTGTCTTAATCCTAAAGTAGGCCTATGCAAGATTTTCAAGCCAATACTCACCTACAATTGGGCAAACATGCAAAGTACCAAGTAAACTAAATTATTAAGGTGATCATAGCTCAAGAATTAAAAAAATGTGTCTAAATAATTAATAAATAATATTATAAATTATAAAGGACTTCTATACTTTGTACTAACTGCCTAATCTATACATACACACTTATAGGGGTAGAAGGTATATGTCTTAGTCAACAGATAATGACCTAGAAGGTTAATGATAAGATGGTTCCTTAAGAATTGTAAAGGAGAATACTAGTGAAAATAAATACATGGAAACCTAAAAGGGTTTATTTAGGATCTCTTCACAACATTTTTGAGTTCATTAAAGGTAAATAGACACCTACATAAGAGTGTCTCAGTCAACACCTAGAGAGGCTCAATCTTGAAGGTCAAGATACATAGGTAGGGTTAAAAAGAGTTTACACATAATGAATAAAATGTAACACATAGATAAAATTCATGGTCAATTCATTAAATATAAACATCATGCAACAAACCTCTAAATTATCTCTTATACCCCTGTGTGTACCTACAACCATCATGTTGCAGTCTTGGGCATGATGGTGACAGGAAGACATGAATGTGTTTAAGTGAAGAGATAATTTTGGAATAAAATTAATATTTTACATGAATAATTAATTAATTCTTCTAACATATTCCAATACCCCTTCAAAATTTTATATCAACTTTTCTGTCATTAGCTAAATCTATCAGTCTGTACAGGAGTTAGGAAACCTCTTGGCCCAATAGGTGAACATGTTGAAAGGAAAAGAATGTTTTTTAAAGAATAAAAATATATAGTATCATTAATTGGATATGGGAAACATTTTATATAAACATAAAATCATTGTATTGTCTTGGAGAGGTCACTCTTAGGAAGGTTTGAAGAAAATGTAGGAAACTAGGCTGTTATAGGGCTTTTTGGAGCATTTGGAGTTGGTTAGACACCTAAACATGGAATAAAATAAAACCATTTGGAAAAAATAATCATCAATACTTTTAAAAATTCCATAAATATTAAATTTTCCATGCAGATAAGGGATACACCTCACTATTTTGTCTCATAGGTCAACCAGTCTAAGAAAATCAAGTTTTGGCAAAGTGAGGGTAAAGTGAGCATACTTGGTATGGAGATTTTGTATCCTCATGTATAATTGTTTTGAGGTTAATTTAAGGTTAATATATTATAATAAATTCTATATAAAGATCAAATATCTTTCAATAGACAAAATTCCCCTTGTATATAGTCTAACTAGGTAAGTTTCCACTAGCTCTAGTTGGTGAATGAGATAAGAAGATGAAGAAGGGTGATTGGGGGATTATGAAATGGTCTTATAATATAAAATGGGGTGTTAAAATACATGATACACCAACCTAAATATTATATATTAGTCTTGGTATCCAAATCTAATTGGGTTCCTATTAGACCTATTAGGCCTTGAAGAGACCTAGAACCAATTGGGTGTCCATCTTCATTTATAGCTCTTGGTAGAATATATAGATGATTGAGGAATGTTAATGAGGTGTATATGTACCTATTTTAACTTATATTATGAAATTAAACCCACATTAAAACTAATTATATCCCTGACACAGTCCAAGCATGCAGGAAAAGATGAAAACAAGCTCGATGGATGTCTTCAAGTGCTCATATCTCTTATAAGAATATGCATGGGAAACAAAGGAATTTATAGGAGTTATAAAGTTAACTTGGCTTAAATTTTTTTGAATATATTATAATATTAAATGTTAAATATTTATGAATAAAGCTTAAAACCTAGAACTGCCTAAAACCTTACTAAACCCTTAGCCAATACTCAATGGAGAAAATGAACTTGTAAAGTTATCCTAATGACATGTTTTGGAAATTAAATTTATTGGAACATTTATATTACTCCCTCAATATATATCCCACCAATATTAGTTGTACATAATTATATGGACAACATGAGAAATAGGGTTTTCTTGACCATTTTTTATGTTTTGTAGGCTACAAGAGGAGTCTAAAGATGAAATAAATCTTGGATGTAATATTAGTAATTATAATAAATACATATGGACATTTTATTCCAGGTAAAAAATCCTAAATTTTCAAACTAGAGATCTCCTTTCAACCAGTCAAAATTGGCATAGTGGACACAAGGGTGAGAAGGGTGAAAACTCCAAGTGTGAGCCTTTTTAAAGCATGCTTGATGCTTATAAGACCATGGATGGTATTTATAGGTGCCATTAACTACCTCCCATGTATTTTTATGTAAAATTAAATGAATTTTTGATTCCAAGTGTGAGGGGTGATTGAAAAAGGAGTTTTTTAGACTGCAGATAGTGATGGCTTCCTTCCAATAGTTTCTAGATGAGTAAGAATGTAACCAATGCATGGAGATGCATAACTAAAGTCATTAATTATTATCCCAATCATAAAAACTATCCCTATTTATTTATGGTAAGTTCAAATAGATTCAAATTATGAAATTTTTTGAGCCAAGACTGGGAGTTTTATAACATTTTTCATAAGTTTCATGACTTGTATGAACACTTGGTCCTCTTAAAATTTCATGGTTCATCCCATATCTCTTTATCATGAAATTTTAACACTTTTTATTATATTTACAAGTTTCCAAGTGACCTTTGCACTTCCCTTGTCTTTCTTCTCTCTTAAAGGCTATAAAAAATTGAATCTTTTAACTCTTTTTAGCAACCTCCATTGGTTGATGGTGAAGCCCTAGCCAATTTTGTACTTGAATATATATTGAAGCATTATAAAAATTGAATTTTACTACTTAAATTTTATACAACTATTTTTTGATGCAATCTTATTAGTCTTTTCTAGTAGAAGATGATCTTTTCTAGCATGTTATCCTTGATTATTCTCAAATGTATAGAAGAGTAATTATTACAGGTCTTTGTTAGTGTTATCTCTTAAGTGTATGTGTGTTATAGAAGTTGTTTAGTATTTTATTCCCCAAAGGAATCATTCATAACCCTCATAAGCATTTAAATAACTCTTGAATCTAACTTATGAATTATTGATGTGACAATCTATCTTGAGTTATGAGTCTTGAGTGAAAGAAGCTTTGTTTATATCTAAGTATTATATATTTATTAAATAGGAGGAAATTAAATATGGTGCATAAAATTTTAGCTTTCTTAGTTTTTTTTATATACCCTTTTCACCCAAAGATATTATTTGGCACCAAAGTGGAATTCCCCATAAAGGTTTCCATGTAGTGAGGGGCATTTAATCTCCAAGATACAAGGTGTTTAGATAACATCCTATATGGACTTGGGCCAAACTATACCTTTGGGTATATAAGGGACACACCTAGAAACCTATGTGTATACATAGATTTAGGAGCCTTTGGTTGTAACAGGTTTAACATTGTATAAGTCAATATCAAATCTAAAGTAACCATCATGTGCAAGCAGGGTGAAAGGGTTTGGTAGATTTTGTAATAGGTCACCAAACTACAACCTCACTGATGAAGCCATTGGATGGTGTGAGTATTAGGTTACACACCATTATTAGTTAACTAATTTAGGATTCATGATTGTGTGTGTTGTTTGAGTATTGAGTTAGACTCGTATTATTTTTAAAACCAAGTCCACCATACCCTATTTTGTGTGTGACACTTTAGACACCTTTAGGTTAATACTAATCATTTATTCATCTCACATTCACATCCTAATCTTATACTACATATATCCTATATGAATTACCCATCTTGTATTGATCATTCATCCCACATTACATCTAGTATCTAGCATCCATCAAGAAACCATTTTATACATTCCATACCTCAAGATACCTTTTTTATATTATAGGTAACTCCTATAAACCTTATTTTCTAATCCTATAATTTTTATCACACTATCCCATACCTACCATATATTTTATTCACCTATTATCCATTTTATAACTTCTTAGCCTATATCCTCTATCTTCCATCTCCCATCTTTCTCATCACCCTTAGATACTATATTCCATCTTAAAAGCAAGTTCTAGTGATCACTAATCATCATTTTTCACTTCCTACCTCCATAGACTTGGTATTATCAATATACATAATCTTATAAGATTCTAATCTAACACCCATAATTCATCTCTATTAGGTTCCTTCTTCACCTAGCACCCATAAAATTATCCCTTTATGAGTGGAGAAGGTATTTTATCTCATCACTCTCTTTCATCCTTAATAGATTGGTCTCTTGAGAGACTTTTTTTATTGGTAATTATTAGTCACCTTGTACTTTTTTTAAAGACCATCACATCACTCTCCTTTTAACACTAGTAGATTTGGTCTCTAGATGGATGTAGTATTTGAGTACTTACACTTTATCTATTATGCCTCATCATATCTCTCCTTAAAAATGGTGATTCATACATTCTCCCAACTTAGGATTGGACAATCCTTCAACCATAGGATTGGACAATCCTTCAACCAAAACAATGATCCAATAGGGAACATCGAAGACCCAACTCAAGATTATGATGATATCCATAGTGATATACATACACCTAGAGAAGAAGATGTAAATTTTAATCCCCTCCATAATGAATAGGTTAGGAACTTAAGTGATTGATATCTATATGAAAACTATGATCATGTTTTAGCTCATACCATTGAAATAGGGGGCACACTACTTTCCACCTTTGATTGTAACCTATTACAAAATATAGTTTGTCCTTCATCCCATCAAAATACACCCCATAAAAATTACATACCAATCAAATAAACTAAGAATAATAAGGTGTGGACCATGGATTTATAGAATAAGAATGCCCAACACCCCTCTAAAACAATTATATTGAGGTTAACTAGAGACAAGCTATTTTAGAAGACTGATTATACCAACTAACATAACAAATCAAACTTTTACTTTGTAATCAATTTCCATCATCCCCTCAAAAAAATAATGATAACAAAAATAATAACACCCATAATGCTTATAATACCCATATTACCCAAAATATTTAAAATTAAACCATTAATCAACTTAAGGACCCCACATTTGCACAAGAGTGGAAAATAATGAAGGAGACACTCTAGTAGATAGACCCATTCTCACAAGCTCTCAAATACACATATGAATATATTTTTCTTCAACATTGGACATGAGTATATTAAAAATACCTTTCCCTTCATACTTTAAAGTACCAAAATTCAAAAAATATTGAGGGAAAGGAGATCCTAGAGATAATGTGAAAGAATTCTATGTGGCTTGCCATGAAGTAGCATATGAATATGCCTATTTATTGAGACTTTTTTCCAAAAAGTCTTACTGGACCCACTTTATAATGGTTTAAGTACCTACCCAAGGGGTCTATATCTATCTTTAGAGAATTAACAAAACAATTTGTTAGACACTTTTCATTTAATATTAAACATGGCATCTCTATAATAGACCTTTATAACACCAAGAAAATAAGTGAGGAAGTTTGGCATACTTATTTTGAAGATGAAGAAATATAGAAATACTTCAAAGGTGTATAGTACTTGAAAAAGACTTGGCCAAGAATTTTTTGGATAACCTTAATGTTGAGCTTAAATGTCATCTTAAATTTCAATGTGCTAATACCTTCAATGAAATAATTAAGAAAGGGATGCAAATTGAAAAGGCCCTTATTAAACAAGGAACAATCAAGTTATATTCCCAAAATGAGCATAGTCAAAATCAAGACAATTCCTTTGTAGGGAAGTTAAAGTTCTTTAAAAAAAATTAGAATGTTGTGGGAGATGGTGACTGATTCTAAACAATAGTATATGAAAATATTGTAGAAGAACCCCATAGAATAATCAAATGTCTCCTCTATCTATGTACCATGAGGCAAACCAAAGCCTTGTAATTGTAAGAGACCACTCACTAGCTTGGGAATACTAATTGAAATAGTCCTTGATCAATTAATTTATGCTAATATGATAACCCTTCCTAAAATTAGGCCTATGGATGATCAACAACCAAAATCAAAGTGATACCATGAAGATGAATTTTGTAAATACCATAGGGTTAAAGGCCATGATATAAAAATATTCATGCAACTTAAACACTATATTCAAGACCTAATTAAAAGGGGTGACATTGAGATAGAAGGAGAGAACCCTTCCAATCAATCTACAAATGGGTAGCTAGGCATTTGCAAAGATTCACTTCCTAAGCATGATCAAAGAAATAGGAGACCGCCAAGAGACCAAGGTTAGGTCTCTTCTTCCAACTACACCAACTACCACACCATGCCATACCACTATATAAACACAATTAAAATATGTAACCCCCAAGAGTCCACTTCACTTCCATCCACCATTTTAAAAATTAATTGAGCCACTACTGATTATGTGGTCACCACTAGATGCAATAAAATTATAGTTCCCACATTACCACCTAAGGATCTATCCACTTCATCTACTAATCAAAAGGGAATATATTTCCAAGAAAGCTTCCAATTCTTTAGATAAAACTTATGACATCATTCAACATCTTAAGAAAACACCAGCTCAAATTACATTAATGGAGAATCTCAGGAGATACACTTTACATCAAGAGATACCTAATCAAGTATTAAATAACCTCAAAGTCCCTAGTGACTTAGATATCAATCAGTTCTAAACATCAGTAGGAAATTTATCCCATTCATAGTAGCCTAATTTTGGTGCCCAAGGCATGCCTCTAATTATTCCCCACCATAATTATACATTATTCATTGAAGTCTCTATATCTCACCACCACATCTCCTAGGTGCTCATAGATAGAGGATCATTGTTAAATTTATGTAATATGGACTTCTTGAAGAAACTAGGGTATTTGAAAGCATCATCAAGGACTAACTTGATTATGATAAAGGCCTATGATGATAATGAGAGGCCATCTATAGGGACTATCCACCTTCCCATTTTTGTGGGTCCTATAGTACACCAAACATTACTCCATGTTGTGGATGTAGATTTTCCTTATAATATGTTGCTCAAACGTCTATAAATCCATGAAAATATAAGATATTCAATCTAATTTACATCATTGTCTCAAATTCCATCACTCCATACTGGAGGTCACCATCCTTGGACTAATTCATCATCTTTATAGCTATTAGATGGATCAATACTCACCCTCCTATCCTTATCCTAGCATAGATAATTCCATTTTATGTCTAAAAATTACCAAATATATATCCCCCTATCATCTTGAATCTACATCAATTCCACTGCATGAATTCACCCACTTAAAAATCACATCTATAAGTTATGCAGAGTATAAATATAAAACCTTTTGCATAGGTGATTTACCACTCTCCCCACAACACTATGGGTCCCTAGCCATGTGGAAGGTTAATCCAATCAAATATCAATTTAGACCAATGGCCTTCTCAAGTGCAAGATTTTTATCTAAAGAATGTATTAAAGAGTCAAATAATTCTGAAGAGGCCCTTATATCTCTAGAAAAACAATATCTCCCACATCCAAAAAATGATGGAAAATATGAATTTTTAAGGGAAAGGACTAGGCAAACAATAACAAGGAGGTGTTAAACCCAATATGGTTAAAAAATATCCAAACTATATTGGTCTAGGGTGTAGACTATTTGATAATGACCTAAACAATATCATTGTGGATCCTCTTTCAATCCTTGAGTAGTCTCTCCCTAATGAAGACATTGATATAGGTTCCATTTGTAGTAACTTTAAGGAGCTTGATACCAGCAACCTCTTCCTTCACACCACCATTTACACCATTAACATATCTTTCTACTATCCATCACTCATTGATTGGGAACAAAAATAGAAACACTCTATTGATAAATTTTAAAATGATGAAGTAATCTTGGAATACATGATAGCTCAAGATTTTATGCCATTTAGTGATCACAAAAAGGGATTTTCCATAAACCTTTATCAGTCTACATACTTTTGAGAATAACAAGAATCCTATGATCAATGTGATGAAGAGCAATTCAAAGAAAAATATCCTCCTAAACATCTAGATGAACACCCACACATCTCATTTGAATCATAAGAATACTTTGACATTGATATAGAGCTACCATATTATTTTACTTTAGATGTTACAAAAATATCATTGTCTCCCTATTAAAGATATCAATCCCCCTCTCTTATTTATGAGGTGATAGAGGTCAATATTGGGATTAAACAACATCCCAAAATAGTTAAACTGTGGGCATACTTAACACCTAAGGAACATTAATTTACCATTGAGATGATCAAATATTTCATTGACATATTTTCATGGAGTTATATGGACATGCCTGGACTAGATCCCTCCTTAGTAGTACATCACTTGGTAGTGCATCCTAATTCTAAACCAATCATATATAAATTATGGAATATGCACCCCAAAGTGGCCCTATTAGTCAAAGAGTATGTTAGGAACTTTCATCCTAACCATTTATTTGTAGTTTTTTATTTAATAAAAGGCTATGGATGCATATGATTTATAATTCATCCCTCAAGATCATTATAATGGTAGAATGTAATAGTATAATAGTAGTTATTAATCCCAAATTCATGAGTTTTAGTAGTTATTTAGTGATAGATTACATTAAATAAGATCTTAGTCTAGTATGAAGGTATCCATGAATTGTATTGAATTGAGCTTGCTCAAAGGAGGTTGCCCCCTCAAAGAGGCCAATGATTCTACAATTCTACTATTATAATTTAGTTCTATTTGTTTCATTCAATATATTTCTAATTTCTCATAGTTAATTTCATGTATTTGTAACTATATGGTAATTTGTTTAGGAAGGATCCTCACATCTAGTATCAAAGCACTTTCAAGGGATATTTTTTTCTTTGATACACATTGTATGCTCTCACCTTGCCATAATTGGACCCTGATGATCAAAAATTGGTAAAAAATCCATTCCCATCCCTTTTGTGTGACAATCTAGATCTGTAGTTTCATTTTGGCAATAGGTCATCATCAAAAATCATGATTTTCTACTTTATCATATTGTGATTGTATTCTATTTTATATTTTATCTTCTATTTTGGATCAAGTTAAAACCTATTCACATAACTATGAGAAGTGCTTAGGTGAAATCCATACAAATAATTATGAGGAGTACTATAGGAACTCCAAATTATTTGGACCATTGAGAGGACCTATCAGTGAAACAAGCAATGGCCCCTTCTTGATTGACTAGTTCTCACTCATGAGGAAAACCAAGTGATGTTGTTAAGAGGTAAATCCATGGCCAAAACTTTTCTAGAGACTGGCACTCACTCTATGTCATTATTATCCAAAGATATTTCAAAAAATATTTTAGGTAACCATTCAAACTTGGGGTCCATTTCTACCAGACAATAGAAAAATAACATATGTTATAGAAGCTTGGCAAGAGAATGCCTGGTTGAGATAGTTAAAAGTTGATGATAAAAGTTTATTCTAATTTCACTACCTAAAGAAATAAACTAGTTGAATTGCACCATATTTTGTTATGATCTACAAGCCACCCTTTAGAACATTGGGAATCTTCAATTAGATGAACTAGTATGCCAAGGCTTGCTCAAATATTGTCTATTTGATGTGAAGTGTCAGGCACAATAAATTTGCAAAAAGATCAAGGAAAACTACACTAAAGATGATGAACACATAGATAAATTCCCCCATAAGTGATCATATTTAACTACAGGATCATATTGAGCCCATCTTTTTATAACATATCATCCTTGAAATCAAAAAACTATCAGCAAAGAAGAAATCAAAAACCTCAGTAGAGCACCAAATGATGAGAAACTAGTGTTGGAAATTTTCATTTTTTTATATCTCCCCATATATAGCCTCTTTTATTCTCAAAATTTACCAAGACACCTAAAATTCAATTCTCCACATTTTTTCCTTGAGGTCCCATATCTTGATTCTACCTTGAATTCTCGTAAATATCATTTCCCCCTTTTTTGGGGTTTATCACAACTTTTTCAATTTTTATCTATTTGCCTCAAAAAATTTACACAATGTTTATCTCCCTTTTTTTTATTTACCCCTATTTGATAAATTATATTTTTTCCATTTTCCCTTCCAAAATTGCCCTTGTCTTTGTCAATCATACTCCTACTATGTAAAAAAATTAGTAAAAGTACCTTTACCCTGCATTATTTCATCCAAATAAAAAAATTCACTTACTAAATATGTCTTAACTTTCATTTTCCCACCCATTGAAAAAAATAAAAAATGAAAAAATCACAATTTATTGTATTCACATGTATAGGCACCAAAATCATGGAGGAAGAAATTATAGCTTTGACGGCCCAGGTCACTAACTTAGCTAATATGGTGCATGGAGTGAATGACACCCATGCCCTTTTTCTCAAAAAATTATAGGAGTATTCCTCCAAGAATACTTCTTCATCCACTCACCCACCATATGGGCCCAAACTAGACTTTCCTAAGTTTAATGGTACAGACCTGACAAGTTGGCTCTATCATGTTGAACAATACTTCAACCTTAATAATACTTATCACATCAACAAAGTTTCCATTGCTTCCTTGCACTTGGAACTATAGGCACTCTAATGGTATTTATGGTATTCAAATCCAATATTTAAATTGATTGGATAACTTTTACATCCTTACATTTGGATAGGTTTGGTCTGTTAGCATTCAAAGATTTTAAAAGAGCCCTCACCAAAGTTCATTAAATATGCACCATTTATGATTATCAAATTAAATTCAAGAAGATATCTAATCACACTAAAGGGTTATCAGATGAATTCTTCAAGATTTATTTTATTAGTGGCCTTAAATATCCCATCTGATCTAAGGTCAAGATGTTCCAACCTCAGACCATGATGGTAACCTTGGGTCTTGCCAAGCTCATTGAAGAAAAAATCACTTCCCAACATCACACTTCTAATTAGGAACCCTCCAAGCCCTCTTTCTAATATCCCAACCCAAGGATAACCCACATAAAATGTATCACAAGAGCTAAAATGTGTGCACATCATGAAAAATTTCTTTGTTACAATTGTGATGATAAATTGGTTTTTAGGCACAAATGCATAGAGAAAAAATTGTATCTACTAGATGTTGATTCTCCACCAGATACAAAATATTATGAGGATACCACTGAGGAGATTACACTAGTATTTAATGATTCTGAGCACTCATATTCTACTTTCATTATCTCCATGAATGCTTTGGCAAGATTCACCACTCCTTAAAAAATGCATGTCAAATGGTTTTTTAAGAAACAACCACTCATCTTTCTCATCAATTCTAGTAGTACTCACAACTTCTTTAACCCTCAATTGGATAAAAAAGTAGACTATTTTAGCCACCCTTTTTCTAGCTTTGAATTAATGATTTCTAATGGTGGAGCCTTACCCTATAAAGTTACGTGCCATAATGTTCACATTTTTGTAGGTGATGATAACCTCAAGGCTGATATGTTTGCTTTATCTTTAGGTGGATGTGATGTTGTATCAGGTGCCTAATGGTTATGCACTATTGGTCTTATTCTTTTGTACTTTTCTAAACTATGGATACAGTTCATTGAAAATGGTCATTAATACACTCTGCAAGGCCTTCTTCTTAGCTCTACTAGTGTTATTAGCTCTCATCACATGGAGAAACTTCTTAAACATGGGACTCATGGCATCATTTCCCACTTTTTCTCTTTACACACTAATCCATTAGATTCTAGCCATCAATGATTCTTGTTGTAATTGATCACCTTTCCAATATGCTCATTTCTATGCTATGGCCCATCCCTACACTACTTCCACTATTGCTCAGCTAATTATTGATAAAATATTTAAAATCCATGGTGTTTCTACCTCTATTTTCTCAGGTCGAAATCCTACCTTCACAAACCATTTTTGGAAAGAACTCTTCAAACATCTAGGTATAAAATTAAAAATGATCTTAAAATATCATCCATAGATAGATGGCTAGACTAAGATTGTCAATAAGTGTTTAGAAACCTATCTTTATTATTTTGTCACCAAGCAACAACATTAGTGGATAAATTGGTTACCTCTTATAAAATGATGGTATAACACCTCCTACTACACAACTACCAAACTCACCCTCTATGAGGTTGTTTATGGTCAAAAGCCACCTTCTCTTATTTCATATTTAATAGAAAGCTCCACCATCTGAGCTATTGATTATACCCTCCATACACGTGACAATATCCTTCATGTCCTCAAGGATAATCTTCACATGGCACAAAATCACATGAAGCAACATGCAGACCAACCCTACTCTGAGTGATCCTTTTAAATTGGAGATATGGTTTTTATCTATTTGTAACCTTATAAGCAATCCTCTTTGAAGCTCAAAGGCTATTAGAAATTATCTCCAAAATTTTATGGGCCTTATAAAACTCTCTAAAAAATTAGACCTATTTCTTATAAGTTGGAACTACCACCTTCATCACATATGCACCCTATTTTTCATGTCTCTTGCTTAAAGAAGGTAATTGGACACAATGCCCACACTCAACCAATGATTCTCAAACTTTATGTAGAAGGGTCTCTCATTTTACAACCTAAATCTATCATCAGCAAGCACTCTTCCTCCCTCCATAATCAAGTCATCATTGAAGTTCTCATATAGTGGTATGGGATGCAACCAGAAGATGCGACTTTGGAACCTCTTCTTTCCATTCAACAATAGTTTCCTCACTTCAAGATTTGAGGTCAAAGATTTTAAGGGGGAAGGCATGTTAGGACCCTTCCTCCTAACCATCTATTTTCATTTTTTTTATTTAATAAAAGTCTATGGACATATATACTTTGTAAGTCATTCCTTAAGCTCATTATAATAGTAGTTATTAATGCTACATTTGTGAGGAGTAGTAGTTATTTAGTTGACAGATTACATTAAATAGGAGCTTCGTCTAGTATGAAGGAATCCATGAATTATATTGAATTAAGCTTGATCAAAGGAAGTTTCCCCCTCGAAGAGGCCAATGATTCTACAATTATGCTATTATAATTCAATTTTATTTGTTTCATTCAATATATAATTTATCACTCTATGGGGGACATTTTGTTATCAAGTCATGCCCTTTAGCCTTAAAAATGCTAGTGTAACTTATCAATAGGCCATGACAGTCATTTTCCATGACATGATGCATGATATAGTTGAATATTATGTGGATGATATCTTGGGGAAGTCCCAACTAAGGTTAAAGAATCATATTATCTTGAGTCAAATCTTTGAAATATTAAGAGAATACAAAGTTAGGATAAATATCATGGAGTGTGTATTTGGTGTTACTTTAGGAAAGTTATTGGGATTCATAGCTTTCAAGAGAGTTATAGAAGTATACCCAACCAAGGTCAAAGCAATCATAGAAATGCCTCCACCTCGTAAGCTAAAGCAACTCAGAAGTATGTAGGGAAAATTACAAGCCATTTGGTGCTTTATCTCTCAGATTATAGACAAATGTCACCCCTTTACCCATATATTAAAGAAGGGGACTAATTTTAACTAGAATTCTGAGTGCCAATAGGTTCGTGATAATCTAAAATAATACTTTTCCATCTTGCCTATGTTTTCACCTCCTATCTCAGGAAGGCCCTTGTTCTTATACATTCCAGCAATGTTGTGTGCAATAGATGCCCTCTTGGCACAACACAATGATCAAGGAAAGGAATAAGCTATTTAATATATTAGTCTCACTCTTATTTTTTATGAGCTCGACTATACTCTAATTTAGAAGGCATGTTTAGCCATGGTCTTTTCCTCACAAAATATCTAGCACTACATGCTCAATAATAAAGTTTATCTCATCACTAAGGTTAATCCTCTTAAATATTTATTTTCTAAATCAAATCTTATTGGAATAATGGAAAAGTGGATCATCCTCCTCAGTGAGTTAAATATTGAATATGCCAATCAAAATTCCATAAATGAACAAGTAATATCATATCAATTAGTGGAAGCACCACTTGAAGTGATTCAACCCCTTATAACCAACTTCCTAGATGAGTATATACTGAGTACTTCACAATCAAGTAGCTAGAAATTATATTTTGATGGCTCATTCACTATGCATAGATCAGGGGTAGTAATCCTCCTCATCACCCCATAAGGTGACCTTATTCCAAAATCTTTCCACCTATCCTTCCCATGCACTAACAATATTTTAGAATATAAGGCCTTGATCACTGGTCTTCATCTAGCCATCCAATGGAATATCCAACATTTTTAAGTATTTGGTAACTCACAATTAATAATCAAGTAGGTCAATGATGAGTTTGAGATAAAGGATGAGAATTTAATCCCTTATAAATAATGTGTTGATCAATTAAAACAAAATTTTCAAATTATCACATTTGAAAATGTACCATGAGGTAGTAAAGTAGTTGATTCAATGGCCACCATTGGTTCCCTTATTGAAATCCATGGAAATTTTTTAAAAGGGAACTTTCTCATTGAACATTTGATTCTCCCAGTTGATAAATCTATGGATCTTTTCCAAATTTGTATAATCAATGATCCTAGTCTTACCTAGTACCATGATATCTACAAGTACCTCCATGATAACATCCTTCCCCCTAACCTTAACATCTACCAACATAAATCCTTTATTCATCACACCTCTCATTACATAATACTTGGTAGCATGCTCTATCATAGGGGCTATGATGGGACTCTATTAAGATGCTTGACATTGGTAGAGGCCACTCACACAATCAAGAAGGTTCATGATGGTAAATGTGGTGGTCGCATCAATAGAATGGCCCTAGCTAAGAAACTACTTTGGATCAAATATTATTGGCCAACCATGGATTAAGACTCCTATAAATACATGTAGAAGTGTGTCATTTGTAAAAAACATGTGAATCTAATACATGCACCCACATAAGAATTATAGCCCATCATGATCCCATGACCATTTTCCATATGGGGCCTTAATTTGATTGGAAAAATTAATCCAATGTCATTAGATGGTCATAATTTTATTATCATGGAAACATAATACTTTGTTAAATGGGTAGAATCAATGCTAATCACTTATACTATCGACCTCCAAATCTCCAAATTTATCCTCAATCATATCATTTATCATTTCAACATACCTACCAATATCATCTTAGATAATGACAAATCATTCAAAAATTAGGAATTCAAGGCCTTATGTTAAAGGTACCACATCACGTAGCATTTATCTTATCCCCATTAACCCATGGGTAACAGAAACAATGAGGCAACCAAAAAGACCCTTATCAAGATCCTTAAGATAATAGTCAATCAAGCAAGTGTAAATTGACACTTGCAACTATATCCAACTCTATGGTCTTATCACACAAGCATCTACACATCTACTAGGGCCATTATGTATGCTTTAGTATATGGGACATAAGCAATCTTACTAGTGGAAGTAGAGCTCCCCTCCCTTTGAATCTCATTAAAGTACATCATCATTAACCATAATTGTAGATAAGAATGCTTACAAGAACTAGAAATTCTTGATGAGAAGCATCAACAGGCCCTTAATCACTTACAAGCATATCAAAATAGACTAAAAGGCCAATATAAAAAAAGATCTAGTCTAGATAATTTGAGGTCAGTTGCATAGTCCTAAAGGAGAACTAGAAAAATACTAATGATGATAAGGACAAGAAGGGAAAATTTGAAGCTAATTGGCTCAAATTTTATATCATAATAACAAATTTTGGATCTAGAGCTTATAAATTAACCACATTAGATGGTGAGGATCTTGATGATCCCATGAATATCATGTATCTGAAGCATTTTTACAACTGATAAGCTCCACCATCCTCTATTTATGATTCCCCACTCTTGGGGGCACACCCTGGTCCACTCCATCCATTCCATCACATCTCTTCAACATTCCAAAAAAAATCTGTCCAATGGTGAAAATCAATTCTCTAACACCTTGGACAAGTACCATGATGAAAACTAGCTTCCAACATCATGGTAAACTAACCTTGACCCTAGTCTTAGCAATAGTAATCAATCTTAGGTTCTTATGTAGAAAAAGGAAAGAAAAAATTCAGTATAAGGAAGATGACATTACTTGTTGAGTAATGAGAATATTTGTTGGGGATGTATTTTGGAGTCATTTATCCATATCAAGCATATATATGTCCCAAATTCCCATCACATCCTTATCACTACCCCTGTCCTATCACCCCATCAGATATTCTTTCACAAGCATGTCTACTTTTAGCCTTAAGATGAATATCATTCCTATTTGTCTCTTGTTGTGCTTAAGACTATGGTTCACACCTTCCCACTAACATTATCATTATGGAAGGGTCACAAAGCATAAGTTTTTACTTCCAAAGTTTTAGCATACATTATGATACCGAGTCTCAAGGGGTCATCTTAACCCCCTATTCATGTTCACTTTTGAACCTGGTTGGCATCTTGTCTTGATGCATAAAAGTTTTTGGGAACAACATACCCCATGTACATAAACTCTACTCATCATTAAGGCCCATTGTTTATAATCACATCATTCTCCCTTTGTATATCCCTACTCATATTATTATCTTATGTGTGATTATGTGTGTTTTGTATATGTGATTGTTAATCATGTACATATTAATGTATTCATTACTTTCTCATGTTTTTGTTTATAGTTCATGTATGTTTTATTAACTTTTAGGTGAACAATGCTACTCTAAGTGGCCCCTGAATGTTTACTCAGGAAAGGTCACTTGTCAAATAGAGTTCCTCTTTTTATGCACCTATTTTGATGTAAATTTAGATTTTGATGTCATTGTCACATGTCTAAATAATGTAGTATAAAAATGGATTGTAAACATTTTAATAGTTTCTAAAATTACCACCCATCCTATTACCCATGAGCCTATTTCCTATCTTATCCCAACTATCCCCATCCCATAAAACCTATCCTACCACATCATTATCCTATCATCATGGTGTAGGAGGATTCCTACTAGAATGTATGAGATATATTGAATCAAATGGGGATTTATCTTTCATTGGCACATTCATCAAGATTACATCATAAAGTGTAATAATCACATCATATACATATACCACATCACATTTATCTAACATCATCTAAAATCTATAATCATCTCTCAACATTTGCATCATATACATCATGAAATAAATAAAAATATCACTAAGCCCATAACCATATAAATCCATCAACACATCTCATGAAACATAATTAGAAATAAAATCATACAAGTCTATCACCTCACATTGAACATCACATCTAAAATCATAAATGACCATGCATCTCAACAACATAAACAAACACACTACATCATGTATATATCCATCATCACACCATCAATAAAATATAAAATGAATAAATCCATCACATCATATCATATGAATATGATCACATCATAAATTAAATTCATTTTATAAATCATGTACATATCACATCACAATCATAGTCAATATCTATCAATCTAATCACATCATGTAAATACAAAAATAGCATGTATCTCAATAACATCCATATAACAACATTGTCATCCATACATCCATATGATTCAAATGTACAATCTACATGGAGTCCATGTTAAAAAATAAGATACAATATGTGGGTTGATCAGGAAAGAATGAGCTAATAATACAAAAATATACTATACATATATACATATCATAACTCATGGCTATGGACCTAATAACCTTAGAGGGAATAGTATCCCTCATGATCTTCATGCTCCCCTAAAGGGTTTATGTACTAATTGGGATAGACTAGTATAAAAAGATGTTACACACCACTTGACAAGTATCACTACCTCAAATAGTGTACAATAATACTATACCTCTTAGGTTAATAAAATAATGTTATTTATCACCTCTACCATCCCATGTCCATCCACCACCTGATCCAACTCCTCCTTGGCTTTCTTATCCATCTACACCTCCCTTGTCAAAATTTAGATCCATGCCTACACCTATCCAATTTAGCCCTAGAAACTAGTAATCTAAGCATCCCTCCTCTAGATTTGGCTTTGTAGGGTAGCAATTTGAGCCTATAAAACAATAATTTATGCCTATAAACCCATAATTTATGCATGGTCCTAAGTCATCTACCCATCCCTTTGATCTACTTGGGTTTAAAAATTTGTGACCTATCCCTAGAGTCTAATTACCTATCCCTATACCTAGGCCATTTTCCCATCTCTCTATGCTATCACACTCTAAATATAAACTTGTAAATGGTCCCTATCTTGATTTATCCTATTAATTTATACTAACCACATGTATATATCCATCTACATGTGAGCCAATAATGACCATTCATCCTCCATCAAAGGTTATTGGGAAGGATCTGCTCCACTACTACTTCTAACATGTGTGTTTTTCTATCCCTATGGTTATAACTATGGTCCAAACTATGTTTTGGATTGATCTTAAGGCCCAAACTATCATGTTTCCACCATTTGATCTCCATCTTCTCCATCTACATCCATAACCACCCCATCACGGCCATCCTATCCATCCTATGCATGAACCTTCCTCAGGCATCTCCATATTCTAGCCTATGCTTGAAGAACCCTCCTAACCATTCCTTGCCAAACCATAACTCTAATATGGGTCAATTTTATGGGAATACATGGTTTCCACAATGATATGTATGCATTCATCACCCTAGGATATAAAATAAGTGTGTATAAATCCCAAGGCACTAGGGCAATGCTCTCATAATTAGTGCATGCATTTGCCCTATCTACTGCCCTCCCTCATTGAGACCTCTCTTACTCAGTCTAAGAGATCATGTGATCTACCTTAGGTAAATATAAATTAACTTTAATTATCATTGTATATGATAGATCTTGTATCTCTCAATAACCAAATCTCATTGCCCCATCAGGTGACACCATATGAACATATACTACATCACCACCTCATCATCCCATCCAAACTATAGGCCTCTATATGGATTCCAAGTGATATGCTCTGGGACAAGTCTATCAAAATCATCTTGGTAGAATTACATTTCCCTTGCATTACTTTATTACACTCTTAGTAAGTTGTACTAGCTAAACACCATAGGCTGGTGAGGCTATCTCACTACTAGATTCCCTAATATCTATTGGATAGCAATGTACTCCCAAATCTAGATCATAAGAAGCATGGATAGTACCAAACTATTATCTATGATATATACACATAAATGCACCTCTCTATATAAGGGTATTAGTATAATAGGTCTCCAAGCAAATACTTGAAATTCGTGAACCATATTATCCATAACATCCCTTAGGCCTAAATGAAACCACTAGTCACTCTTGTCTAGTAGGAGAATGCTAGTGACAAGAGACATAACAACCATGGTTAATCTATCAATGGTACCCTCATATAAGAATATATCAATATCAACATGCCTATCATGCGTGTAGACACCTAAAACTAGCCATCAATAACCTCCAACTATGATTTTAACCAATTTATATCAAAATGCACGATTTGGCCTAAAAACACTAAATTGTATTAAATGATGTGAACTTGTCATATACAAGTGCCAATTTTGGCCAATGTATCCCTAAATGGGGCAATGTATTTTATGAGACAACTAACTTTGATCATATCATTTTGAGTCAAAATGACATTTTCACACGGGTGATCTGGATTACTCTTTTGTACCAAATTTATTTCATGAGACATGTGCCTTTGTTATTTTCTATTGGAAAGATCCTAAATGGGATAATGGTT
Source organism: Torreya grandis (assembly GCA_037957365.1). NCBI lineage: Eukaryota > Viridiplantae > Streptophyta > Pinopsida > Cupressales > Taxaceae > Torreya > Torreya grandis. The sequence continues at coordinate 2,425,381 of JARHVA010001562.1, read as the reverse complement.
CCAACACATCTAACATCATTTTCCAATTCTAAACCAATCAAATTTTAAGCTAATAATATGACATTTTAACCAGCTTGATTAATTTGTGCACCAATTGCCAAAGTTTGAACCAAAATTGATAAATCATGTTTAAGACTAATTAAATAGAATCAATAGCCTAATAAATAATTTCATAGATATTTTTGAATATTTATTTTTGGAAATTGATTATGAGTTTCTGCATCATCAAGTGAAATCATTTTTTGGGAAGGCATCCCTAGGCCATAAATGCATAAAATATCTAATTAAGCCCTCCCATACCTCTTTAAGGCCTCTCTATCCCAAATACTTACGAGGGCATATATTTATTTTAGCCTCTAAAATTGAATGGATTATTAGCCACACATCATCTTAAAATGGATGGTTTAGGTTCATTCTGATCATTTGTAAAAATCTATAAATAGGAGGCCTCACACTTATAATTTTAAGCTCTGTGAGTGTAAATTTATAATGCTAAAAATCTCTCTCAAGCCATTGATTTAGTGTTATCATACCAAATTTTTAACCCAAGACAAAGCCACAAAGCCATTGGTGCCAAGGAAAAGAGGAGATAGACAAGCCTCCTTTGATGAAGACTCATTAAGCACAAGCCGAGAAAGCCACTTAAACAATCCATTTAGAGTATCCAAGGGAAGTGAAAGATCATTTGTATTTTGCATTTTAGTTATGTTTTTCATTTAGTTTTGTTATTACTCTCCCCCCTTGATATAAGCTTTAGGTGTTAGTTATTAGTGTGTTATTTTGTATTTTGCTTTCATACACTAACATTATACTAATATCCCCTTATTACAATCCTATGTTTATAGTGCACACCCACTTGCAAACCTTTGGCCAATCACTATACTTCTTGAGCCATTTTATGAGACCTCTAATAAATCTGGTCTCCTCACATTGGTAAATGAAAAATATGATATATGTCCTCAAGGGTCTCCATCATCTCACATATGATGAAGTGAAACATGTTGGTCTTTGAGTGATACCACTCTACTAATGTTGTAATTAATTCATAGTTTATCCAGATCATAGGTATCATAGCCACATCATGTATTCTGATCAACTCCAAAACACTAAACTCAACCTCTGTCAATAGGTGCATCTCATGTAGCATTATTAGATATTAGGATCATGATGATATCACCCCTAAGTCCTCCTACACCAATCACAAATCAATCTATCACTCCATCTACCACATGATAATTTCTCTATCCCACACAAACCACCTAATTATCTCTTATCCTCCTCCTTCCCAATCCATCCTACTTACATATCCCTATCCTAACCTATCCCATAACATTAGTAATCCTATATACCCTCACCAATAATACCTACCCCCAATTGCCCTCATTTTCCCTCTACCTACTCTCACTATCTGCTCACACTCATATCTACTAACCCTATACTCTACTACATTATCCCTAACCATCCCTAGTTTACTTACATATTTCCTACTCTCACCCTTTCACCTACCTTGATCCCATTCACATGATGTACTCAACCTAAGAATTTAACAATTTTTTATCTAACTATACCACATAGACCTATCTAACATCCAATTAACAACCTTAACTTATCCCCTACTTACCTAATTAATTCTCACCCAACTAATTCATCCATTCACCTATCCTAACACTTACCCATTTGAACTTTGACAAAATTGCTAATCATGAACATGCCCTTTGTGGTGACCTTGATAAAATCACTAATCATGATTTTTCATTTTGATTAACCTTAAGGTTAGACAAAATTATGACTCCCTATTTAGCGATTTTATAAAATTACTAATCCCTAACTAGTGGTCTTACAAAACCATGACTCTACAGTCATGAAAATGTAAAACCATGAATCTAGACTTGTAATTTTGTAAAACCATAGGTATCCTTTTAAAGCTACAAGTTGTAATGGTAATGTCACATTGAGGGAAAAATTTATAGTCATGGTATTTTTCAGGTGACTTGGATGACATCTCTTTCTACAAAAATTCATCCAAAAAATGCAAAAATCTAACTAAAAAAATAATAAAATCACTAGTAAGGGATTTGTTACTCACTACAGGTCCAACATTGGTAGATCTCTAGTGCTCTCAGACTCTCTCACCATGACGGGAAGCATAGGGTGGTTAGTCCATGGTTTTACTTAGAGCTCCAACTCAATAAAAGACAATGCACAAATGACCTAATTTTGACCTTTTTGTCTTGTATGACCCCCCATACACCCCTAACAACCCTTTATTAACACAAACTATGTCCAATCCTATTAAATTATCCACTTATCCAAATAAAGTCCCTTCTAATCATCTCTAACATTATTTGGAACATGGATTTTCCATATCCTCACAATTCACTACTATCCCACATCAAAACTACATCAGCATGAGGTCTTTGAGGACTATGTAGGTAGCACCTGGGCCCACTTTTATGTCCAAGGATAGCTTAGCCACTAGTCACCCTTCATCCCCATCCCATATTTGGACTATTAACTCAATAATCACATATTTATTTTAAGCTAAAAATATTGTGTAAAGTAGCTCCTTTTCATAAATCAATAACTTTTATCCACTCTATCACTTTCCAAGCCTTCCCTAGCATGTGTCCTTACTACAGGACATATCACCAGCTCAAACCCATCATATTTAAAACAATCTCAATCCTTCTAAACATTTATCATTTGCTTATAACCCACCTCAATTGAGCTACGTTATCCCCTTAATTCTTGGAGAATCTCAATCATAACTATATCTTGGGGCATCCCAACCCCCATTTCTCATTTTGGTCTTATCCCACCCTAAGATTCTTATTCGAGTGACCATCCAAGTTGAATCTCCTCATATTCTCCCTCAAGGGGACTAATATCCCACTAACTCATTATTCACACCATCTAATATTATGGTTCTCATTTGAAAGGCCATTACTCATTCCCATCTTGTCTACTTGTAATGCCCTTTCAAAGAGGGGTAAAATGTATGCACTAAAATCCACTAACCTTGTTAATTTTACCAATTTATGCTAATATAGCATATAACTATATTTATTATCTAATTTAACTAATCTCTCGTTATTCCCTTTCTATTCCCTACATCCTACAAACCTTACCCCAAATTAATTCCTTCATTAAACCCCTAACAAAACCTTTTTACCAACTAACCTACTCCCTAAGTCACTAACCAATTTAAAAATAATAAAATAATCTACCTACCCAAATACCACCCTATTCTATCCTCTCCTAAACCCCTAAACCCTAATAAGAGATTTTTGAAATTGGAGGATTCTATAAATATCCTCCACTTTAGCCCCATTTCTCTAGAATTTTCTAACTCTAGAGATCTCCATGAAATTAAAAATTCCATGGAAAATCCCTAGCCATTTATTTATCCTTCCATGCCTATATAACCAATCTCAACCCCCTCTTTCAAACTAACCTATAAATTTATCAAATTTCTACCATTATATTTCATCCATATAGCCTTCTTGCACTCATCCAAATCCATTAACAAGCATACTCAACCATTGCAATCCATTATCAACATCAAGCAAACAATCCAACATTTTTAAATTTTGCATCAAAAATCCATTTTAAAGTCTTAGAGTGGAGCCATAAAGAGGTAAAGTGATGGTAAGAACATTCTTATTGGGTTGATTATCTCTTTTATCCTCTCCTACTTGTGTGTTTAGATTTTAGGTTTATGTCACTAAAATTATTAATATAAGTTGAATCTAAAATTTATGCTACACCTCTTACCCATTTATATAAGGTTTTATAGCTCTTAAGCTACTACTTTATTAGCTTAAAGTTTATTTTTATAAAAATATTCATTCATTCCATGTAGCATGCTTGGAATATGTGTACAATGACAAAACACTTACCAATCTCTTTCTAATAAGTCTTAAGGACTATGCCATAATATGGATCTATGATATCCCTCTTCAATAAATAAGAGAATTTATCCCATTGTCAAATAAATTATTAGCACACTTTTCAATAAATATTGGTGAAAATACATCCTATACACAAATTTCCAACCTAAATCAAGGGTCAAGTAAGATAGCTATTAAATATGTCCTTTGGTTCAATACCATGATAGTAAAGATGAAAAAAATGGTAAATAATGAACTATAAAATATCTTCACTCAAAGATTGTTAAAACCTCTCCATGAAACAATCTTGTTGATAAATTTAGATACTTTGATGAGTTATGCCACATATTCAAAGAAATGGAAGTCATAATCATAGCTTTGAATAATCTAAAATATGCACCAAGTGCTCCATCCACATCAACTATTGTGTTTCAAATGAATATAAACCACAAATTCAAATCTAACAAAAGAAAAAATGAATCAAAAGTAATAGTTAATATAATATCACAACCATTAAAAAATACTTAATTGATAGGTCCACCAAAGATGAAATTTACAAGGTTACCATAATTTATTCATATGTTGTTACAAAAAATTAATGATTGTAATATCACATATCTTCATATACCATTGGTGCTTGATTTGAAAAAACCCCAATCTAAAGACTCCAAAATTAATTCATATTGTGACTTTTATAGATTAATTAATAATTATATGAACAAGTGTTAAATTTTAAGGCATAAGGTACAATATCTTATTGATTACAATTCTATTGAGATAGACACACCCATATAATAATGAAGACCACAACAAAATTACAATGCAATGCTAAAAAATTTCATTATGTTATTTTCAAATAATTATACAATAGATAATAAATAAAATTTATAAACACATATTATTTATAACATGAATTTTCATCCTTGATCATATGGGAATCTAAAGTATTGTAACATTTACAGGTAAATTACCACAAATTATAGTGATCAAATTTAATGACAATGAAATCAATGATGATGATTTAGATAGGCATGCTATCTTTATTTGAGTTAAAATAAACAAGAAACCTATATATATTTTCATGATTAAAAATGGATAAATAAAAATTCATGCACAATGACACGCCTTCAAAGTTCTGGTTACAAATAGAAAGATTTAAAATTTACATAAATATAAATAAAAGCATTTGATGGACCTACACATGACACTTTGGTACATATAGTGTTACCTCTCCAAGTCAGTTTAACAATAATGGAAATGTCATTTCTAGTTTTACTAGGCATGAGCATGTTTAATATGTTATTAGGATGCCCTTGGATATAAAAGCTTCACCATTACCATCTACATTATATATATCCCTTGAGTACATACATTGTAAGAAAATGATGAAAGTTCATATAATTCCATATGAGTAACAATATAATTAGTGGTAACTCATCCTCTTCCCACACCTCTATTTGAGGTTTGTCAATGATCTCTCCAAGGTGACCAAATATGTTGTTGAGGTGTCATGTGTGTTATAATGACAACGTCAAAGTGTGTTTTAATGAGTTTCAGTGTTATTATATGGTTATTTAGTGATTGACTTAGTAAGGAAGTTGATGGATGATATTGACTATATGGGCATGTTATAGATACCCTATGGGATGTTATTCATGCTTAGAATGCTTATGGAAGTGAATGGAATTAATTAGAATAGTCAATTGAATTTTTAAACTTAAGTAGTCATTTTGATAGATAAAGCTAAGTAACAAGATTGATGACATCATATTTCACATGTGTGATGGTTTTAGGAGCAAATTGATATATGGATGTATTCCCATATGTGAGTAGATCATATGTTTCAATTCTTAGGTCATGAAGTTGAGCAAAGAAAAAAGTTATTAAGGTACAAGGTTGGCCTTCCAAGTAAGATTTTAATTTCCCATACTTATCCAAATTTGAAAGAAGAGATCTAGAGTGAGCGTTAATCAGATCATAGATCTAATAGTGATCAATTTATTTTACCAAATAAGGATCCAATGGAGTGCATGATCTTTTTAGATAGAGATAAATAATGTGCATGAAGTTAAATTGTCAAATAATGCTCAGAAAGCATGCACTTATGAAAAGTGTCTCTATCTTGTTAATATAACAAAATATCAATGGTTTACAAGCATTCATACTGATAGAGATTGATGGTTTGGGTTGATTCAAAGAGTTAAATGTGTAGAAGGCACAACATAGCTACCAAGTGACATAATCATGGGAGCTATGATTTAAGATCAATAGTGATAATTTCAAGGTAAATATTGAGATAATCTAAGGAGATCAATAGTGCGTATTTAGTCAAAGTTGTTAGGGAACACAATAAGAGGTAAATTTATCTAATATTTAATATGTGCACAATGAACATTAGAATTTAAATATTAAAATTTGTAAGGTAAAATGAGTGCTTAGTATTTGAGCTATATCTTTTGATCCAAGACAAATTTCATGGTGGTGTAAAGAGTAAAGTTGAAGAGGAGTTTAGGGCACATTCAAATAACCTAGTTATAAGGTATACATATTTTTACAATAAAAGTTATGGAGAGTCAAATTTGATTATTTATTCATTCCTAGTGTTTTCGTGTATAGAATATTGTTTGAGTCATTTGTCCTTTAGTAGAAGAGTATTTTTATGAGAGTAATCACCTAAATATGTCATAAGGGTCATATGAAGTGGACCCATATAGTTGAAAGTGATATTGTGTTAATTTTCTTATTAATTAAGTGATAAATGGGTGAATAGGTCTCCATGAAACCTATAAGGGCTACTAGGCCTAATTGATAGGCATAATTTTTATGTATGACCCATAGTTGCCATGGTTGACATATGAGGATGGTATTGAGATATGTAAGATATATTAAGGGTTAAGACAAGTATTATGGCTGACCTAGATGGTGATATTCATAAATAATCTATAAATAGTGGATACCAACGTAATGGTTTCTAGACTTGTATGTGAATGTGCCGAGAGAACAAAAGGTAGAGGTGAAGGAAAGAGATCAAAGTAAGTATGCTCAGTGGATAGACTAAAGTATAGAGTAAATTAAGGATGAGTGAAGAAGACTAGAGAGATCCAAAAGAGTATTTGGATGCATTTATTGTATGATTAAGTTTATGTGTGTGTGATGAGTTGAAATAGAAGTGTTGTACATTATTTCCCTAATCAGATTGAAAGGAAATTAGAGTTTTTGAGCTATTATTTTCATAGGTGTTGTGTGGGTGCTCAACATCTAGAACAAGTTGGTGCTTATTCATATTTAGGGGTGGGTGTTCCTTATGAAGTGGGTGATTTAATAAAAGGTCTCATGTTTGTGATCATCTTATAAGACAAGTAGTCCATGTGTTTATAGGCTTGAGAGTGGGTTTTATTCCCCATGAGGGTTTCCCATAGATTTCATGTGTTATGTATTTGATCTTGAATTATCTTTCTTATTCATTTTTATGAATATTTTGTGTGCTCTATGAATGTTTGTGGTATTTGGTTAAAGAGTTTGAAAGGATTAAATTTGAATTGGATTATTTGGCATCACTTATTCATCCCCCCTCTCTAACAATTGGTATCATAAAAGGACCTTCATTGCAATTTTAACCAATTGAAAGTGATATAAGGTACAATATGGCAGTCAATAAAAGTAGGGTTTCTCCACAAAGTAATAATCATTTCTCAATGGGTTAAATTATGCTTTTTGGATTGCAAAGATGAGGACATACATCATGTCTCTAGGGTTTAATACTTGACAATCTATCATAGATGGTTATACTACACTAGTTATTCTTTCAACTAGTGTTGCTAACAAGAAGTTGAGTGAGAATAATTCTAAATCTATGAATGTTGTCATTTTTGGTCTATCCAAGTTTGAGTTCACCAAATTAGTCCATTACAAGTTTTCCAAGGAAATTTGGGATAAATTATAGACTATCTATGAAGGAGACTCAAATGTAAAACTGGCATTGTATACTCACTAAAGGAAATTTGAAGGTCTCAAAATGAAGGAAGAAGATATTGTGGAATCCTATCTTCTAAGGGTTGATGAGGTAGTAAATATGATTAGAGATCGTAGAGACGTGATTGATGAAGATACTCTAGTATAGAAGGTATTGAGGACTCTTACACTCAAGTTTGATTCAAAAGTTTTTGCTGTAGAATAAAGTCATGATCTCACTCAATTGAAGATGGATGAACTAATTAGTTTATTTACAAGAAAATTGAAAAAAGGTTTAAGGAAGTATAAGGGTAAACTACCCTTTAACTGCTTTAATTATGGAGAGGTAGGACACTTTTCCAATAATTTCCCTCATAAGCATAATAAGTATGATGATGAAGAGTATGATGAAGAACAAGATGAAGGCAAGAAGACATTTAGGTCTGAAAAAGGAAGAAAAGATTTAAGAGGTATAATGAAAAGAATATTCTCTACACTAATAAAGATTGAAGCTCATCAAATGAGAGTGAATATAGTGATTCTAAGTTTAATAATGAAGATGATGGTCTTATTGAAGATGAATTCCTCTATGTGGTTGAGAAAAGAAGTTGCTCATATCAAAAGGAGTCTACTAAGAGTGATATAGATAATGAAGAAGACAAGGAGGACTATGATACCAAGTTATTGAATGCCCTTTAAGATTTTAAGATTGAGAAAAATAAGACCATGAAGTTGAAGTTACATATGAAAGACTGTGTATAAATTTAGTATGTATGAGGCTAGAATAGATGGTGACTCTAAGGAGCATAAAGGTACAGTCATGCATATAAATAGTCAATTTTATTTACTATCTACAAGCCTAAAAGCTAAATAAGATGAGTGTTCAAGGTATGTGATTGAAAATGAGGCATTGAAATTTGAGTTAAAAAAGTCATCCAGTAAGATGAAGTCATTTATGATGTTTGAAAAAAGCCCAAGTGATCTATATAATATTTTGAAAAGTCAAAAACATGCTAGTGATAAAATAGGATCTGGTTACAAATAAAAAAAATATTTCAACTCAAGACAAGGTGAAGACTAATTTAAACAAAAATAATTAGACCTTGAGGTTCAATAATTAGTCTTGGACTAAAGATGTTGGCATAATGAGGACAAATCATATTAGATAACCAAATGCCATGAGGTATGTAAATTTTAATGGTTACTACTATACTTGAAATAAATTTGGTCATAGGTTTAGAGAGTGTATAATACTTGATAAAAATGAGTGGAATCATCAGTCAAATAGCATGAACAAAGTTGAGTTCTTCAATTGTTATGACATAGGACAAATTGCAAGATTTTTCCCAAATCAGGTAAGACAAGTTAAGTTCACTTCAAAAAGAATGGTTAGTTACAAATGTAAATAGAAAGGTCATATTTCTAAGAATTAAAAAATATAATTTTTGGAAAAGGACATATGAGTCATTGACACCATCAAATGGTTTAAGGAAACTAAGCCTAAGAAAGAAGAAGAAAAGAAACAAAACTCTTACAGAGCACCAAAGAAAGAATCAATGTTTATCCAAACAACTTTTCACACTCAAGAATATGAGAAAAAGAAGTGGTACATATATAGTGAGTTTTCAAGTCATATGATAGGAGACAAGAGAAATATTATCTCTCTCAAAAATACCAATCCAGGTTCAGTCAGATTTGGTGATAACAAATTTGCTAATATTGTTGGAAAAGGTATTATGAATATCGACAATGGTCATACTAGAAATAAGAATGTCTTATATATAGGTCTAAAACATAATATTTTAAGTGTGGGTGAAATTTGTGAGCAAGTAAATATTATAACCTTTCATGACAAGGAATGTGAAGTTAAAAGGCAAAATTTAGAAAAATAATTGTAAACATTCATAAAGCAGAAAATAACTTGTATATCTTCCATGAACCTAAGAAGGAGGAATGTTTCATGAGTAAATTGGATTAAATTTGGATTTGGAATATAATACTTAGACATATAAATTTTAAAATATGGTAAGTATTAGTTCAAAGGGGTTAGTAAGGCATATTCCAAAAATTACTAAAATTCCTCATTCTCTCTGCAAAGCATGTCTACATGGGAATCAAATCAAGAAGAGATATAAATACAAGGAACAATCCAATACATGGCCATTATAATTGATCCATAATAATATATCTAGACCTATGATAAATCAAAGTATTCAAGGTAAAAACTATTTCATGTTTTTCATTGATAATTTCACTAGGATGACTTCGATATGTTTTCTTAGAGATAAATATGAATATTTTGCATGATTTATAGCATTAAAATAACTTTTGGAAAGTGAAAAGGAATATAAAATTAAGTGTGTAAGTTCAAACAGAGGAGGTGAGTTTTTGGTCTCATGAATTTTATGACTTTTGTGAGGAACATGGGATAAGATGGTAATATTCTACTACTAGAAGACCACAAAATAATGGTGTTATTGAAATAAAAAATAAAACTATTCAAGAAATGAGTATAAATATGCTTCAAGATTGTAAAATATCAGATGGTTATTGTGAAGAGGTAGAAAACACTTTAGTTTACATTCTTAGCATGTGCCAAATTAGAGTAAATGGTGATAAGACTCCATATGAGCTATGGAAGAATAGAGTTGTTAATGTCAAAAAATTTAGAATATTTGGGAGTAAATGTTATATTAAAAGGGATGATGAAAATATTATAAAATTTGATTTAATATTTGATGAGGGCATCTTCTTAGGATAATTTTCTATTAGCTTTTCTTATATATGCTTTAACAAGAGACTTTACAAGATTGTTGAAAGTTCAAATGTGAGTGTAGATGAGACAAATAGAGTCAAGAAGTCAAACTTGAAAGTAAGTGATATGATTCAAAATTCTATTTCAAACAAGGATGAGTTATCTATTCAAATATATGATGAAGATGAAAAGGAAGAAGCAATACTTGACACTAAATATCCATCTAAGAGAATACAAAAGGATAATCTTACCTCCCAGGTAATTGGTAATGTGAATGCAAGGTTGTAAACAAGAAGAAGAATGTTGATCACTCAAAATTGATGAAACACATTCTTCTTGTCATTATTTGAACCCAAAAATTTCCTAGAAGATAGAAAAGATGAAAATTAGACATGTGTTATGGATGAATAACTTGATCAAATAGTAAGGAACGAAACATGGGATTTGGTTCCTAGACTAAAAACCAAGAATGTGATAGGCACTAAGTGGGTTTTTAGAAATAAGATGAATGAGAAAAGAGAGGTCACAAGAAATAAAGCTATATTGGTGTGTAAAGGATATGCTCAAGTTGAAGGAATAGATTTTTATGAGACTTTTGCTCCAGTGGTAAGGATGGAAGTGATTGAACTCTTCTTAGCATATGTTAATTTCAAAGATTTTAGAGTATACCTAATGAATGTGAAATCTGCCTTTTTAAATGGTGAATTAGAAGAAGTGTGCATTGAGTTACCTAAAGGATTCTTGTTGTGAAGTGATCAATGCTATGTATACAAATTTAATAAGGATTTATATGGTCTTAAACAAACTCTTAGAGTTTGGTATGATAGACTAGATAAGTATCTTATGAGTCAAGGTTTCAAAAGAGTTGTAGTCAATCAAAAAATTTACATTAAGACTAAAGGTAGTCATCAATTAATTTTAGTTGTCTATGTTGATGACATAATATTTTTTTTGACAATGACAAAATGATTAAATAATATCTAGATGTTATTAAGACCGAATTTGAGATGTTTATGTTGGGGAGATTTTATTCTTTTTTAGGATTACAAATTAACCAACTAGATGCAGGGATATTCATTTCACAAGATAAATACATCAATGAAATACTAAGGAAATTTCATATGATGGAGTGTAAGATAATGATTACACCAATGATTATAGGTTGCAAGTTGAGTAAGCCAGATGACTCACCAAAGGTTGATCAAACCTTGTATAGATCCATGATTGGGAGTCTTTTGTACTCCACTACCTCTAGACCTAAATCATTCAAGTAGTAAGACTTATTGGTAGGTTTTAAGCTAATCCTATAAAATATCACTTGAAATTACTTAAAATAATCTTAAGGTATATTAAGGGAACCATATAATATGGTTTATGGTATTCTAGGAGCAAAGAATTCACTCTAAATACATACATTAATGCAAATTGGGCTGGTTATGTGGATGATAGGAAAAGTACCAGTGGTGGTGTTTTATTCTTGGGTAAATGCTTGGTATCTTGGAGAAGTAAGAATCAAGACTTAGTATCCCTATCCACTATATAATTTGATTATATACCTACAACCTCATGTTGCACTCAAGCTATATGGATAAAATAAACCTTGGAAGACTATAAGGTAAGGCAAAAAGAAGTTTGTCCCATATAATGTGAAAACAATACTATAATTAATATCTCAAATAACCTTGTAGTGCACTCAAAAAATAAACACATTCGTTTTAGATATCATTTATTGAGAGAACAAGTGAGTAATCAATGTGTTAATCTACAATATGTGCCTACAAAAGAACAATTTGTAGACATTATGACCAAACCATTAACAAAAGCAACTTTTGAGTATCTAAGACAAAGATTGGGAGTTATCTCCTTATATACAAATCAATTGAAGGTTATTTTTTGAAGGGGAGAAATTGGTTTAACATCTTTCTCTAGTAATCTATAGTAAAATGTTTAAGGTAACTTGTTTAGGAGTTTTGGTCTTGAAGGGTCATATTAGTGGGTTTCAATTGTTTGAAAAGTTGATGACAAATCTAGTTCATTGAGAAGACTTATTTTTCAAATAGAGAGTGGAATTATGGGGAGCTAATTCAATTAATTAGAGAAGCTTTAAGAGGTGTCCATAATTTAAGGGGGAGTCCCTCTTAATGTTTTCAATTTAAGTTCAAATAGTTTTTGTTGCTCTTATATGTTTTGTTTTCATATAACATAGTTTGATCAAAGAAGAGTGTAGTCATGGAGCATGTTTGAAAAACTCAAGGTAAGAATAGGTATGAACAATTTTAGGAGGAGTCTGTATCATCTCTTAGAGTTGGCACTTTATTTATATTGGTTCTTAAAGTCTTTTTAATTCTGTAAGATCAAATGATGAGCCCACTTTATCATTGTGTCAAAGAGGGAGAAAGTATTTGAAGAGAGAGATAGAGTCTAAGAATAATATTTATATTGGTGTTTTACATAAATGATAAAGGGGGAATTTTTTTTAGGTTTTTCAATGATGTCTCCAAAGTGACCAAAGATGTTGTTGAGGTGTCATATGTGCTATAATGTCAATGACAAAGTGTGCTTAAATGAGATTTAGTGTTCCTACATGGTTCTTCAGTGATTGACTTAGTAAGGTAGTTGATGGACGTATTGATGGTATGTACATGTTTTAGATACCCTATGGGATGTTATTAATTCTTAGAATGATTATGGAAGTGAACAAAATTCATCAAAATAGTCAATTGAATATCTAAGCTCAAGTAGTTATCTTGATAGATAAAGGTAAGTAAGTAGATTGATGACATCATATTTCACATTTGTGAAGGTTCTAGGAGTAAATTGATATATGGATGGATTCCAATATGTGAGGAGATCATATTATTCAAATTTTAGTCCATGAGGTTGAGTGGAGCAAAAGTTATTATGGTGAAAATTTGTCCTTCCAAGCAAAATTTAACTAAATTCCCATACTTAGCCAAATTTGCAAGAAGAGATCTATGGTGAGCATTAATCAGATCATAGATATAATGGTGAAATTTTTATTTGAGTAGATAAGGATTCAATAGAGTGTGTAATATTTTCATACATAAATCAATGATGCATGTGAAGTTAAATTGTCAAAAGATGCTCAAAAAGGACACACATGACAAGTGTCTCTATCTCATTAATTTGATAGAATATCAATGATTCACATGTGTTTGTACTGATAGAGATTGATGGTGAAATTTGAGTCAAAGAGTCAAATTTGTAGAAGGCATGAAAAGCTTCCAAGTGGCACAATCATGGGAGCTCTGATCTAAGATCAATGGTGAGTATTGTAAGGTAAAGATTGAGCTAATCCAAGGAGATCAATGATGCATATTTGGTCAAATTTGATAGGGAGCATGAGATGAGGTCAAAATGTTTGATGTTTAACATGTTCATAGTGACCATTGGAATTTAAATATTAATATTTGTGAGGAAAAACTAGTGCTTAGTATTTCGGCTATATCTTTTGATACATGATGAATTTCATGGTGGTGTGAAAAGTAAAGTTGAATAGGACTTCAAGGTACATTCAGAGAACCTATTTATAAGGTATGATTTTTTTACTGTCAAATTTATGGATATTCAAATTTTATTATTTATTCAGTCATAGTGTTTTTATGTAAAAAATATTGTTTGAGCCATTTGTACTTTAGCATAAGAGTGTTTTTATGGGATTAATCACTTGAAGATGACATAAGGTCATATGGAGTGGACCCATATAATTGAAAGTGATCTTGTGTTCTTGTTCTACTTGATGAAGTGATAAATGGGTGAATAAGTCTCCATGAAACCTATATGGGCTACTAGGGCCTAATTGATAGGTGTAGTTATTTATGTGTGACCCATAGTTATTAAGATATGTAATATGTCTTAAGGGTTAAGGAAAGTATTATGGCTAAATTAGATGGTGATATTCATAAATAATCTATAAATAGTGGATACCAAGGCAACAATTTCTAGACTTATATGTGAATGTGTTGATAGAAAAGAAGATATATTTAAAGAAAAGAGATTAGATTAAGTGTGATAAATGGATGAACTAAAGTACAAAGTAGATTGAGGATGAGCAAAAAATACTAGAGAGATCCAAAAGAGTGTTTGGATACATTGATTATATGAGAAAGTTCTATGTGTGTGATGAGTTGAATGAGAAGTGTTATACATTATTTCTCTAATCAGATTGAAAGGTAATCTGAATTCTAGAGCTATTATTTTCATAGGTGTTGTGTGGGTGCTTAACATATAGAACAAGTTTGTGCTTGTTCATACTTAGGGGCAGGTGATCCTTGTGAAGTGGGCGATTCACTAACATGTCTCATTTTTTTGATCATCTTATAGGATAACTAGTCCATGTGTTTTCAGGCTTGAGATTGGGTTTTATTCCCCATGAGGGTTTACTACAAAATTCATGTGTTGTGCATTTGATCTTGAATCATCTTTTTTATTCATTATTATGAATATATTATATGATCTATGAATGCTTGTGGTCTTTGATTAAATATTTTAAAATGATTAAATTTGAATTAGATTAGTTGGTATCATTGATTAACCCCACCTCTTAGTGATTGTACCTATAACAACCTCCACCGTAGTTGGTTTTGAAATCTTTTAAAGAGTACCATAATACTACAATTTTGGTACCTAATCCAAAACATAATAAAAATATAATAAGTATACCCATTCAATATCATAGTGCACAATGCATTGTGGTGACTATAAATAATATTTAGTTACAATAAGCTAAAATAAAAATGGTATACCTTACAAAGCATAAATATTCATATTAGACAATTATTAAAGGTTAAAATAAATAATTATATTATGTAGTATGGTCTGAGGCATCATCTCAAATAGTATAGCATGTGCCACACACAAAAAAAATATATGAGACATTCCCCTATTATACATTAAACCCCATAAACTCCTACACCTTATAAATTTTTACACATGGAAAATATTCTATAAGTAGTAATGCAAACATTTACACTTTAGTACTTGATGCCATTTTATATTTAAATGTACGTAAATTTAGCACTTTTCACAAATAAAAAGTTAAATTTAACATAATTAATACAATAAAATATTATGGTCCTACCATTGATGGGATCATAGGCTAGTTTCCATTCCAAAAATATTAAAAAAAATAAATAAATCAAATATTGTAAAAATAAAAAAGCATTCAATATATTTTTAAAAAAATTGAAAATCATGACCTAAGCATAACATGAGATGCTAGTTTACTTCTTTGTATATGATATATATCACGTATTTTGTAAAATACCAAATTATTTTTATATAAACACATGCATTTAATTAGGTATATATGAGTATGATGAAGAAAATACAAAATATATGCATTATTAGATGTTGAAAACTTTTTACCTAGTGAAAATGCCTATGTTGGGGGAGTATATTATATATATTACACTATAGTAGGTTATATCTATCTATGACCTCAAATGAAATTTTTATCTACATATATTTAAAATGACATTTACACTTTAGTACTTGATGCCTTTTAGATTTAAATGCACCTACATTTAGCACTTTCCACAAATGAAAAGTTAAATTTAACATACTTAATACAATAAAACACCATGGTCATCCAATTTATGGTATTATAGGCTAGTTTACCTTAAAAAATTATTTAAAAAAATCAAATATTGTCAAAAAAAAAAAAAAAAACATTCAATATATTTTTCAAAAAAATTGAAAATCAGGACCTGAGCATAACATAAGATGTTAGTTTACTTCTTTGCATATGATATCTATCACATATTTTGTAAAATACCATATTATTTTTATACACACACATGCATTTAAATAGGTATATATGAGTGTGATGAAGGAAATACAAGATATATGCATTAATAGATGTTAGAAACTTTTATACCTAGTGCCAATGCCTATATTGGGGGCATATAATTCTATAGATTACACTATAGTAGGTTATATCAATACGTGACCTCAAATGAAATTTTTAGATACATATATTTATAATTTATTTCTAATCACTCATATATTTACATTTTGCTACATGTAAACCATACTTTTATGACAATATAAAACTAATAATAAGTGAGGTTTAAAATTTTATATGTTCTTATGATGTTTACTTTCTTGTACGATAGGCTAAACATTATTCGCTTAATGTGTATGACCCTTATATATTTTTATAAGTTTCTTGAGAATCTCAATGAGATAATTACTTGGTATGGTGACATTTGAACATATCCATTACTTGTGTCCCTTTTCCCTTATGTATTCAATATTTTCTTATGTGACATTTCAAAATGTACCTTGTATACAACTCTTGGCCTTATTGTGCAGCAATATATGATATTACTATGTGTTATGATTGTGTGATTTTTGAGATTTATTAGTATTTACATGATAAATATCATGTTCTTATACCATTATTACTTAACTTCATGTTTCAATGTCATGTCTATTTACAAAAAAACTTGTATGGATTACATTCAATATGCTACATACATGGTTCAAATGACCACTACAATTATATGATGACATAATATTAAACATGTTCACATTATAATACATGATTATATATTTATCATATTATAATAAATACATGATACATTCCTCATCTAAAAATAAGGGCATCATAGTGGGTTTGATGACAGTGCAGGTTCAGATCTGCATCTAGAAAAAGAGTTAAACACTAATAATTTAAAACATAATATAATATTTCTCACTATATTATTCCTTATACTATTACAAAACATATAAAATATTACAAATTATATATGAATTCTATTTATTATATTAGTGGATCCTAAATCTCCTCAGAAATCTCATATAATCAATTCTTAACAAACCACTATAATATGAATATATTATTGTTAACAATATATTCGACACACTAATAAAACTAACCTCTTAAATATTAATTTATTATTGTTAATCAAAATAATTATGTTATATTAATAATGTGAACAAACTATACTCTAACATTCACCCCCTTGTGAACATTATTAATCATATCTACACCCCCTTAATGTGAGCATGGGGAGAATATACATCTTCAAAAATTAGCATGAACATAATCATATGATAATGCATACTTTTAGGTCTACATACTACTGATGTGATCTTTCCACACATGATCACAATATGTAAAGGAATTCATCCCACATTTACTTAACATGACCACAATGGATGTGCCACTAGGATTCATCTCCATGAATAAGTAAGGCAATCATAGGGTATTTGCAATTAGTTGTCCTCCTATACAATGATTTTCCACATTCCATTATATCCACAATCTTCCTTGCCTCCAAATAGTAAAGTATGTCTGAACAAGTAGGGGAATTAAAACACACAACTAAAAAAATAAACTCACATCATGTAAGTGAACATGCATGCCCTTATATTCTTATTCAAACACACATAAGTCACCAAACCATTGGTGTAGCCCCATCATTAGTGACTGATGAGAGGTCGTTAAAAGACCTCCAACCTTCATGTATCCTCCATCCTCTAATATTTAGCTCAAATAGCTACATCAATGAAGATAATTCCTCCACCCCACACTCTTGACATATCATTTACAAAATGGATGTTGGTTATCTCGATAATTCATCCATGTATAATTTTTATTTTTGACATAAGAATTTTAAAATAATGATTCAACATATAAATTAACTCTTGATTTATTATTATTTTCATGACTAAATGACTAATGACTAATATAAATAATGTTAACACAGTGGATTTTGGATAATTTAACTTTAGACTCTAACATAAAAATAAAACTCTTGATTTTGAAAAAACATTGATATTGACTCATACAAAAGTAAATAATATATGCTATAGAGTTTGCTTTATGGATCAGATCATTGATGAACACCAATGTGATTGGAAAACTATGTAAGACAATTGAATACCATGAAATAAAGATGAACAAATCATATTATATGCTATAGAGTTTGCTTTATGGATCAGATCATTGATGAACACCAATGTGATTGGAAAACTATGTAAGACAATTGAATACCATGAAATAAAGATGAACTAGCAATACAGGAAGAGGGAAATAATTATATAAATAAATACTTATCTGATCAGACATGCTTTTAGATATGTGAAATAGAAAAGAGAAATAATAGGGAAGTTGAGCGAGTGTCCAAGGTAGGTCAATACTTCAAGTATGCTTGAAAAATGCATATAGATCTTGATTTGACATATGATATGTGTTTCTTGAGATCAATAGGTTTCAATAGAATTTTAAACTAGAAAATTAAATATGTCTAACATGGCTTGTGTATGGTAATGAAATAAATGATAATGAACACAATTGAATCTTGCCAGGTTTAGATTAAATGCCCAATTGCATTGATTTTGATCCTACCATCCATTTCAGTCTACATAGTTGATGCCAATTGTAAATGGGTTCCATTGAGTAATTGAAAAAAATTGATAATTGAAGAAATTTGTTACATAAATTTTATCATTATGCAAAATGTCCTTTATCAATAAATCACATTGAAGTCATGCAAAATAATCAATGAATGATGTGATGCTAGTAGTTGGGCCAACAAAAAAGATTTGAAAATGCCAAGACAAAACTAATATGAGGTCATTGAAGTAGCTTAACATGTACTATAACTAGAAGAAATCATATAAAACTTAGGATTCAATCAATGCAACATGAAGATGGTGACCACGTAGTCTAGAAAATAATACTAAGATAATTAATTTCTTAACACAAAACTAACATATATAGGGGAATTGTAAACCAAAATAACTACCCCTAAAAAACTTCAAAATTCCATTACATGTACAAAATAAAGATGGCTTTGATACTAGATGACAGTGTAGGTTTAGATTTACATATGAAAAAAGAGCCAAACATTGATAATTTAAAACATAATATAATACTACTCACTATATTATTCTTTATACTATTACAAACTATATAGAATATTACAAATTATATAGGAATGTTATTTCCTATATTAGTGGAGCTCAAATCTCCTCATAAATTTCATATAACCAATTACCAAAAAACCACTATAATATGAATATATTTTTGTTAAAAATATATTGTATAGAATAATAAAACTAACCTCTTAACTATTAATGTATTATTGTTAATCAAACAATAATTACATTATATTAATAATGTGAACACACTATACCCTAACACTTGTCTTAAGAGACACAAACCTCCATGAGCAAAAAGAAATTAGATTTGGGAAAGAGTACATACTTCAAAAATATAAAATAAAAGTTTTCAAAGATTCAAAGTAAATTCAAAGATTAAATTATATCATAGAGATTTTTTTTTCAAATATTCAAAGACATTAAAAAATCAAACATTGGGAATATGACATTCATATTCATTCATTTTTCAGTCAAGGTAAAAAAAATATACGCACTTGAATGCATATGCAATGGCATATGGAAAATAATTGCAAGAACAAAGTTTCAAGTTGTAAATATAGTTATAATTGAGCATATAGGTGAAAAAAATTATATATCACTTGACTCAAAATTTAGGGAGAGTTATACTCATTCATGTTCATACTTATTTAAATTTTAAAAATTCAAAACTCAAAAAATTCAAAATTTAAAGTTTTAAAGTTTCATAATTCAAAGTTTCAAAATAAAATATTAAAATTAAAAATATTCTATGAGCAATCAAAAATATAGGCATCACTTCTAGAAAATTTAGGATGGTTATAGTGGATTAGTAGATTATGTATTATTCATAATTCATGAGAGTTGGAATCATGTATCTTTATAACTCAATATATTTATTACTTGTTCAAATTGGGACTTGATCTTTCTAAATTCACCATTTTTTATATTATCCATGTGCTTCAAGAAGGGGGCAAAACTATCCATTATCAATTATAGCTTACAAGTTAAAATGGTTTCAACTATATACAAGTATACTCCTCCCTTTATCTCTTTTTAAAATTTCACTTTTTAAAGTTAAAATTTTATAAAATTTAAAGAATTCTTTATGATATTTTCCAAGGTTTTCTATATTTAATAAATTTAACAATTATAACATATTCTCAAAGATAAATTGTGTTGTTCACTCTTAGTTTAAATTTATTTATCCTTTACTCTAGGATTTTCATTAATAAAATAGGGTTAAATGTAGAAATGTTATTTTTTTCACAAGTACTTAACAATGTTAATTATTAACACATCCTAGACCATATAACTTGTGCATAAATACTTGACTCTATTTTGACTTTCCTCTAGTCCATTAGTCTATATTTAGGTTAGACCCTTTGTTTGTCATTAATATTGCATAAAAAAATAATGTGAAATGCTCAAGATATCTAAATTCACCTTCAATCTATCTCAAATAGAGGAAAAATTTCCTTGATCCTTTTAGACAATTCCATGCTAGATGGACATGATTACATTATTATATTATCTACTTATAATGTCCACCTCTTACACCAATAAAGGCTGGTGTCCATATTTTATATGAATATTTTGGGTATTCTTAAGTGTTTCACATGGTCATATAAATGAAATGGTAAAATGATACACTTATAAATAGTTTTCAAGAGTCATGCATTATTCCCAATTGGTTCAATATTTTACATTCCACACATTGATAAAATTTTCCCTATTCTTTCAAAATTCAAGATCATTCATAAGGAGAAACTATAAGCCAAGTTAATATCCTTCTAAATCAAGTTAAGATTTATCATTTTTAGTAATCAAATACATCTTCTAGATAAATCATATATTCAAAGGAGCATACTTTCACATTCACTCTATGTTGGAGAACTACAAGGGCTTGATTTCCCTCCTTGGAGTATTAGATACATAAGAAATTATCAATCATCAAGGGGTTGATTAAGGTCAACTTAGCTCATTATAATCCTCTTTTTTATATATTTTTTCAAGATATCAAAGTTACCTAAGATTTTTCAAAGAAAAGAGAAGATGAATAACAATGTCTTTTCTATAAAACCCTAGTTTCAATATCTCAAATTACTCATCATTCATAGGTGCATAATGTGTAGTGATCACTTATTTGGCACAGTATATATTAGAACTACACATACTAGTAAATAGAATAAATACATTTTATTATTTAAAAATGTTTCAAACAAAGGTGAGTTCTCACTATTAAATATTTATAAGGAGTTTATAATTTTAATAAGATTTCATGAGGTGATTACTCTATGAGAATCTATTGGGTTTAGATACCCAACTAACCAAACTAACATGATTATTTACTAAATTTTATAATAGTATTAACACTATTACTAACACACAAACATAAAGTAAATAAATTTGGATAATCTGACCCAAAAATTTCCCCCTCAATCCAATTAGGTATAGAAAATGATTTGAAGCTATGACTATGTAGTCATCAAAAGACTTTATCACATGTATAAGTTACACACTATACATCTTGGTATTGATCAAACAATGTTACTTTAAATAAGATCATTACCCCATGATTTTTAGTATAAATGATGAACATAATCAATGCCTACTCATTCCCTCTAACCATTTTTTATCCTAATTAGTAGAACATGATCAAGGCTTATTCAACCACATCGATTCACATAAGGTATAAAATAAAAAAACATAGTGAATATTAAGTACTATGTATGGTGTATATACCTAATTCTAAAAGATGATAAATAAAATTTTCTCAATACTACTTGGGTTAGTAACTCCCTTGCTAGCTTGTACAATCACTGATGACTAATCGAAGCCCATGTAGTATCTTCCCCTTATAAGGCAAGAAGTAAGACTCCTTTTAGTAAAAATATCAAATCAAAAAACTATATATGATCCTCATAAACAATTTTAATAAACTCAAAAATCAAAATTGATAGAAATAAACACACATCTATCTATCCAAAATTTCCACTATAACATATCTTGATCCTAGACCAAATCAAACAAAATGGGTATGACAATGACTCTATCAACCTCTTAGATCCTTAGGGAAATGTAAACCATGAAGATAAATTACATCATATCTGATAGCACAAGCAATGGAAAATATTTTTATATTCATGATATTGAAGTAAATTTTCAACCTTAGAGAAAACATTGGGTGTCAGATTCAATAAGAAATGCATTAATTGTATGTTACTACACTTTTTATCATCATTTTAATCCATTTTTGTCACAAAAATCATATATAGAGATCTATAAACATACAAATAACCACTCTAATGTGTCTAGAATATTTAAAAACCTAGAGAACAAATGGTTATATGACTACCTTTAGGAAACAATCGAACTAGATGCAAAATTCACAAAACATCACAAAAGTTACAAATTCAACCTCATGTCTCCCTTTTCTCTTTACAAATATTTTTAAAATATAATATTCCATTTTAAAAAAATCATATTTGACTTAAAATTGGTTTTGACCACATATTTTGTTGGATAGAATTGATCCTTATACCTCCCCACATGCAACTTTCTTATAAAAGATAGATAACCAACTCTACCAAAAGTGTTCATGAAAAATATGATCTACATAGACTATATAATTATTAATTTTTAAAGGTAAAAAAAAATATTAGGCATGTAAAATACTTTTACCCATAAAATTTACTCATGTGTTGTTATCAAAGTGAAAACTACACTTTCACTTTTTGTTATGGGTCCATTGGAAAAATCAAAATGAAAAATCAAATGTAAAGATTACTGAGGATCACTTATAAACCATGAAACACACCATTTAGTCATTTTTATATGTTGGATATTTTCATCTATGATTATAAATCCACACAATGTTGATTTTGGAGGGCTTTGAAGTGTTTAAACATTATGCACTTGTAAGGAGGCCAAAACATTATCTAGGAGTAAAAACACACTAATTTCACATAGCTCTCATAGAAAAAATAATTAATGCATAATTATGATTAAATATTGAAGATGATTCTAGGCCATACAATAGCAAAATAAAGAATTCTTAGATCATACAACAATAGACAAAGAGTTATTACAACAAACATGTGTTGAGTGTGATGCTAATATGAGAACTTAAGTTCTATTTTTAGACTTAGTATATTTTGGTTTTTTAGGTGTTTTGTAATTTTATTTTATTTTTTTATTACCTTAATTAGTTTTTTGGTCACTTTTAGACACTTTCTAATGATTTCCTAAAAAATAGCTAGAACAATCAATTCACTCTAGTTCACTATTTGAGTACTTAATTGAGTATAAAATATTTTCCACTCATTCTAAAAGAATTTAGGTGAAATTTATTGATTATATAAATAAAAATAAATTTAATTTAAGTTTATTTTATGTAATTAGCTTAGTTTGGGAACTTAGGTTGTCTAGGATGTTTTTTTAGTTGCATGTTTAACTTTACTATTAAAGAAGCCTTTTACATGACATACAAATATTTATAGTAAGATAAAATTAGTTTATTTATTATATTTTTAGTTTATTTAGTATATTTTAAATTAATTTAGTGGTATAAGATTTCTTTATTATTTTTTTTACTTTTAGAATTTACTTGCATTGTAAGTTTCTTTGGAACGAGCTCAAGATAGTTTTCTTTATTTAATAGAGTTGCACACAATAAAAGTGTGGTGCATTCATTAGAATTGATAAGATTTTTTTAATGATTTATATCTAATATTATTTCAAGTATATATTAATTTAGACTAGAAAGATATATTTTCAATTTTGAAGCTATTCAATACACTTTTTGATCAATAATTTCACTCATAACACAACTAGTAATTTTGTGAGAGTTTTGTTAATATATAGTTTCAATTTTAGAGTAAAAAAAATTATTTTCACTCCATACATTCATTAAAAACCTTAATTTGGTATCATATCCATATTTAATAAAGGGTTTTAATGTTTTTTAGGCCATTTTAAAAAGATACAGTGGCTTCATTGAATTTTTATTCTATGAATATTCTAGTTTAAAAAGGTGACAACTTTGAGTATTAGAGATAGTAGTTGAAGATAATTATTATGTGAAAATGATTTTGGGAGAATGTTATCCATGGGTACACACCAAATAAATATTATAATTCCTTAACATAAGATCATAAAATAGTAATAAAAGATGAATAAAAAGGAGAGGCACAAACTTTCTTATATCTTTAGAGTGCCATAGACCCAAACATTTATCACAAAATTATAGGATGAAAAAATACCCATGAGACATGGAATTCCTTTAAGAATTAATATCAAGGATATATTATGATAAGATAATCAAAATTAAAAACCCTTAAAATAAATTTTAATGATTTCAAAATGTCAGATTATGGAGGAGTTGAAGATTATTGCATAAGGGTAAATGATTTAGTACATAAAATGAGGGTTTAAAGAGAGACTATTATAGTAAGAATGATGTTGATATATTTAAGCCAAATATGGTTTCATATTGTGATCACTCTTAAAGGTTTTTTAAGACATGAACACTATAATCATTAATGAGATAGTCAGTTCTTTATTGTTTCATGAGGATAAAATGATATTAAATGAGGGAGATCTAGAACATGGTCTAGAAAAAGCACTTAAAACCAATGAAAAGGTTTCAAAGACCAAATAAAAAAATAAAATTAATAATAATTGGAGTATACAAAACTCAAATTAATATGGAAAATATGAAACAAAATTCATAGGTGAGATGAAGAAATACTTTACTTGTCATTACTACAAAAAACCATGACACATGATAAAATATTTCAGGATACTAGTAGCTAAGAATCAAGCCAATCAAGAAAGGGAAGAGAAATATTTGTAATTTTAACACAAATTTTCCAAAATTTAAAATCTACAAATGACTACTTCATGGGCTTTTACAAGGTTTTGCATATTAAGTGACCTGCACAATTAAATAATTTTCTCAAAGACAAAGTGTGTTGTATATACTTAGGTCAAATTTATTTCTCCTTTACTCTAAAAATTTCATGAATAAAATAGTGGGGGGAAATGTAGACAAATATTTCCATAGGTACTTGATAATGATCATTATTAACACATCCTTAACCATATGACTTGCACACAAATAATTGACTCTTATTTTCCATTCTTCTATTATATTCATATATTTATAGGCTTGACCATTTGTTTGTCATTACTATTATACAAAAAATCTAATGTGAAATTATAAATATGTGTAAATTCACCTTAAAACTATATTGAATAGAGGAAAAATTCCCCTAATCCTTTTATATAATTATATGGTAGAACGACATGATTTCATTATTCTCTTGTCCACATATAATGGCCACCTCATGCACTAAAGAATGAGTAATTTATATATTTATATCAATATTTTTGGTATTCTTTGAGTGTTTTACATGTTCAGATGAATGAAATGTTCAAATGATCCATCTATAAATACATTTCAAGAGTCACACATTATGCCCACTTTTTATTTACTTGGTTCAAGCTTTTACACTTTTAGACATTGAAAAATGTTTCCACATTTTTTCAAAATTATAGATCACTCACAAGGAGCAGCCATAAGCCTTGCTAAAATCTTTCTAAATCAAGTCAAGAACTATTATTTTAAAGAATCAAAGACATATTCTAGATTCATATATATATTCAAAGGATCACAATTGCATATTCACTCTATGTTGGATAGCTACATGGGTTTGATTTCCCTCCTTTGAGTATTGGATATGTAAATAATTATCAATCATAAAGGAGGTGATTGAGATTGTCTTAACCCATTAAAATCCTATTTTTTATTTAAGTTTTTAATCTATCAAAGTTCCCTATAAATTTTTAAATAAAAGAGAATACTAAAAAGGATTTATTTTCCATAAAATCCTAGTTCCAATATCTCAGATTACTCAGCATTCATAGGAGTAAAAGGTACAAATACCACTTCTTTCGGACAATCTATTAGGATAGTATATATAGGTAAATATAATAAGTATATTGTATAATTTGACAATTTTTCACATAAAGGTCAATTCTCATTATTAAATATGTATAAGGAGTTAAAAATTTTAATAAGATTTCACAAGGTGCTTACTCTATGGGACCCCAACAAGTTCAACCACCTAATTAATAAAACTAAAATTATTCTTTAATAAAATTAATAATAGTAACACACAAATATAAAGTAAATTACTTTAGATCAATTGACCTACAAAATTACCCCTTGATCTAAAGGGGTATATAAGATGACCTAAATCTATGACCATGAAGTCATCAAAAGTATCTATCACACCTACAACTAGCACACTATACATCATGGTATTGAATAACCAATGTTTCTTCCAATAATCCTATTAATCCATTTTTTTTGGTATGAATGATGAACATGATAAATGCCTACTCATCTCTTCTAACTTTTTTTTAGCATACTATAGTAGAACATGATCAAGGCATATTCAACCACATCGATCCATATAAGTTATTAAACCAAAATATATCATATGATTATTCAATACTATGTATGTCACATCTTCCTGATGCCTAACAATGCTAAAAAACAATTCTCACCACTATTTGTGTTAGTAACTCCCATGCCAACTCATATAATCCATGCAATATCTTCCCCCTATTAGGAGAGAGGTGAAAATCCCTTATAGAAAAAAAACCAAATCAAATAACTCTATTGTATCCTTATCAATAATTTAAATAAACTCCAAAACCAAAATTTATATAAAGAAACACACATCTATCTATCCAAAATTTCCATTATATCATATCT
The DNA here is from genome assembly GCA_037957365.1 of Torreya grandis. Lineage (NCBI taxonomy): Eukaryota > Viridiplantae > Streptophyta > Pinopsida > Cupressales > Taxaceae > Torreya > Torreya grandis. The sequence continues at coordinate 2,398,110 of JARHVA010001562.1, read as the reverse complement.
TGATCTTGGATATAACATCTCACACAAGATGGGTGTGATGATGGCTCTATCAACCTATTAGATCCATAGGGACCTATAAACCATCAAGATTAATTACATCATTTATGATAGTACAAGCAATGGAAAATTGTGATACATTCATGTTTTTAAAGTAAATTATCAACTTTCAAGAAAAATTTGGGTGTTAGATTACACTAAAATTACATAAATTGTATGTTACAACACTTTCACTACTTATGAGGGAGGTATGGGGCATAAAAATAATCATATGGTAGAATAAATGGATATCCTTTATGGTATTTAAGTTGTGAATGATATTGGAATCAATAGGCTTCTAGTGGAGGAAAATTCTCTAAACATAATTAATAGTCTAAATAGAATCAACAAGGCTAGTTGAACCATTGAAAATATCATTTAGGAAAGCATCATCACAGTCCAAGATTTTCATGAGATCATTTTACAACACACATATAGGGAATGAAATTATATTTCAAACTTTTTCTCCAATATGGGAGTGGTGGTGGCACATTTCAAGGTGTGAGGAAATGAGGAGGAGATACCTATTAGTTGTAATGTCATCATTAGTAAATATAGGACTAGATTATCAAAATAATAAAAAAGACTCAAGCCACTCCACACATTAGACCATGATGACCAAAATCTATAAAAATAATTATTATAGTTCTCACACATGTAAAAATAGAAGAAACATAGAGAAAGAACTCAGGGTCAATAATAAAATAAATGTAACCTTCCTTATCTTGAACACCATGAACATTCATTGGAAGACATTTAACCATAACAAGATGGGAGGAGATTTTAAAAAAATAGATCCCATGTCTATTGAAAACATTAAACATGATTTAGAGGTGTGGGAGGTACTCAAAACTAGAGGCTTGACTAATTTCATCACCAACATTGATGGCTACAACACAAACCTATCAAGGAAATTTATGAAAAATTAGAATGACAGAATTGTTTGTATCAACAAAGTCACTATAAAAATTACATAACGTCTCATTTCCTAGGTCACTAGTCTCAAAGTGGAAAATGTTAAATTTAAAACATTTAGTAAAAATTACAAGGATTAAAAAGTTAAATTTATGAAAGACAACAAAGAACTACCATAATGCATTAGAAGATTTCTTCAAAAAGAGCTCCCCAAGCATTTTGACAAAGTGCCTAAAAAAATTATTAGGTACATCACACTTGATGGGAGATACACTCTAGTTCATTATTTTCATTTATCCTCATCGAATTACTTCCACCATACTATTCCTATTAGCTTACCTTTTTATACTCATCATTCCCTTGAAAACTCTATTTTTGAAGTCAAAATGGGTAAAAAAATAAGAATCCCTACACCATGCAATCATTTGTATCATCTATAAATTATTCAACACATTGAACCCAACCCTATCACCCATAATATCTAGAAAAAAGATAATAAAAAATATTTGTAAACCCTACCTCCCCCCAAAATAACCTTGAAAAGTGTTACAAAAACCCAAGAAGAACCCTAATGACTAGAACTCAATCTTCATTAACTCTGACTAGAATGAGAAAGACCCCTCCCTGCCTTTCCCCCTTCTTCAAAGAATAATCCCAATAAGGGGAAAACTCATCCCAAAAAATAATCCATGCAAAAATCCCCACATTTAAGCAATAATCCTAAGAAGGAGAGTGACAAGATAAATCTGAGCAATAATCACAAGGAAGATATCAACAAGATTAACTTAGAAGAGGTTTTTAGGAGCCTAGATATGCTAAAGGAAAAAATCCAAACAAATATAAATATAGGATAAATTCACTAAGGAAAGGATACAAGAGAAAGCTATATAGTAAGACAAAAGAAAAATCAATCTACAAAAATAGGATATCAATATCCCCAAGGAATTTAAAGAGGCAATGGAAGAAATTAGAGACCAGAACAAACTCAACAAAGTCAAAGATGAAGTGGAACTTAAAAAATACATTATTTGATAGTTCATGAAATATCACAAGAGATACAAATAAGAGGTTAAAAAAATAAGCCAAAATGATAGAAATTACTGCACCAAGTCTGATCTCCTGGAGCTAAGCATGGAATTTCAAAACATAAAAGAAAAAATGTACAATATAGAAAAAGCAAATGAAAATCTCAACACCCTAGTGGAATACAAAAATATACCCATGATTAAAATCCTATAAATTATGGAGACTCTTCATCTACTATTAAAGAGAAGGTATATTGAATCTGAGGTTCCAACTTCTAAAAATAAAATGAAGGCCATAGTAGGGGAAGAGGATGTTTCTCAATCAAAAGTATTCAAGGAACTCACTTAAAAAACAAGACTAATATTTAATTCTCTCTATATTCTATCAATATCCAAAGTTTCCGGGACTTACTTCTACTTTTTTTGCTACTTATAAGCTCTTTTTGTTTTTTTTAATATCATGATAGGTTATTTGTTATATCAAGTTTGCAGACCTAGCCTATTTAGTATTATATACGGTTGAGTACCTTATTAAATTCTAATTTTAATAATATTAAAACAATATGTGGTCATTTTTGATACATTTTTATCATAAAAATAATGTCTATAGATATAAAAATAAACAAATAAATAATCCATTATGTTTGGAACATTTTAAAACTTAGGGAATGGCTGGATACATGACTACTTTTATAAAAAAATGAAAATAGATGCAAAAATCACAAAAGTCACAAAAACACCCTTATGTATCCCTTTTCTCTTTACAAAGCTTTTAAAAATAGAATATTCCCTTTTCAAAAAAGTATATTTAACTTAAAATTGAGTTTGGCCAAAATTTGTGTTGGAGATATTAGATCCTTGTACCTTCCCATGTGCAAGTGTCTTACAAAAGATAGATAACTGAGTCTATTACAAATATTCATGAAATATATGTTGAAGATGATCTACATAAATTATATATATTTATAAATTTTTAAAAATAAAATACATATATTCAGCATGTAAGATATTTTCATCCAAAAAATTCACATGTGAATTACTATCAAAGTGAAAACTAGACTTTAAATTTTTGTTGTGGGACCCATTTGAAAAATCAAAATGAAATATCAAATGTAAATATTATTGAAGATCATTGTTTTACCACACCACATGCCATTCAGTCTTACTACTATGTTGGATATTCCTGATTGTGCTTATAAATATATGCAACGTTTATTTTGAAGGGCTTCAAAGTGTTTAAATGTTGTGAATCTATAGGAAAATAGACAAAATGTTGTTTATGAGTAGAAACATACCAATTCTACTTATGTTAGTTATACAAGGTCATACAATAATTATCGTGGCACATATAATTAATTCATAATTATACTTAACTATTCAAGAGCCTTCATAAGTTATATAATAACAAAATAGAGGATTTTTAGGTCGTACAACAATAAACATTGAATTATTACAAAAAGAAAGGATAAAAATACACCATTTTGGATCTGATTTGTTGTTTTTTTGTGATCAAAGATTCATACAAATGGATTTATAGATAATATAGACAAGTAAACATGATTATAAATGGATCTTTATGTGTAAAAAAATTGAAGACTAATTTGGTTGTGAAAAATTAATTATGATGAATAGAGGTCATAAAAAATATATTTTTTAACTTTCAAGCATAATAAAATTGATCTTGCAAGACTTTAGGGCAATAAAACTTAGATCTAGGAATCTTTCAAAGATAAAACTAAATAAATTTGGAGATTGCAATAAAAATTAAATGCTTAGACCTTAGATCTTTGAAAATTTAATGGTTTGATCTTTCTCTCCTCCATGTTGGAAAAAAATTACTTGCTCTCTCACTCTCTCCCCTCCACATTTATTGATATCTCCAACTTCATGTGGTAAAAAGGGATCTAGTACCACTGATATGACTATGCTTATAGGTAAATAAAATAACTACATTGTATAATTTGACAATGTTTCACACAAAATTAAATTCTCATTATTATAAATATTTATAAGGAGTGCAATTTTTTAATAATATTTCATAAGGTGGTTGCTCTACAATAACCCAATGTGTTCAAGCACCAAACTAACCAAACTAACATGATTATTTACTAACATTATTAATATAATTAACACTATTATTAACATACAAATATAAAGTAAATTACTTTAGAACAACCTACTTAACATAGTCAACTAAGACAAATCCACAGTCAAGGGACTTGATAAGTAGTCATGTCCAAAGATATCTTCTATTTTTACCTCTGATGTATCATTTCTAATATTTTATGTTTTATGTGTTTTCTTGTCTATCACCTTTAATAGTTAACTAGGATAAGAGCAAAGTTGACAAACTTACATGCACTACACTATATTATAATTCCAAAAAACCATATATATATATATATATATATATATATATATATAAAATTTATGATCCTCTTCCTTTTTATGAACCCTTAAAAGAATCTCTTCCACTGATATTCACTATCAGATAGTCAAAACACTCAACATTAATCTTTGTGTAAGGTAAGCATATTTATTCTTATTAATTTCCAAAAATAGTAATTTTTTGTATTTAACATCTTGTCAAAATTACATTTTTCAATACTGAACATATTTAGTATTTTGATATACTCTATTTTTACATCTATAATCAAATATAATTTATTTGCAGTAAGCAAAAAATAGGGTGAAACAACAATACACTTGTTGATATTTTTGTGTGAAAAAACTCAAAACACCTTATGCCTTAAAGGAGACCTATAATTTTTATTAAGAAAAGATTTAAAATGACATAAATATATTTTTTCAAGACCTAAGTGGAAATAAAAGATTCATATGAATTTTTCAACTTTGTAAAGTTGCAAAGTGCATGCAAACCTTTGCTTTCCTACTTACCTAAGATCTAACAGGAATCAAAACTTGTTTTACAATTTACAACTTTGCAAAGTTGTAAAATGTAATCCAGACTCCAATTTTCCACTTATTTTAGACCTAGTAGGAATTATAACTCACATTATAATTTGTAACTTTAAAAAGTAAAAAAAATGTAATATGGACTTTACTTTCCTCTTTTCATTAAGACCTAGCAGAGATCAAAATTATCACTACACTTTGAAACTTTTCAAAGTTGTAAAGTGTAAATGAGATTATGCTACCCGCCTCCTAAAAAAATTCCACCTCCAAAACCCCTCAACAAAAATTAGAGAATGGAAAACAAATTAAAAAATTAAAAACTTATAAATTTCCAAAGTGACTTCATGGACTTGCTTTCCTACCTATTCATCCATATACCACTATTAATCAATATGCTTGGCATTAATTATAAGATTTGGTTTATAATTTATATTTTTTAGGTCATTTTTTTAAAATTGAAAACCAAATCCAAATATTTGATGTCAAGTGATATTAAAAACCATAGCTATAATCCAAGCGATGCCATGCCATGAACCAAACATCCATTATTGAGCAATGAACACCAGATCTATCTATTACAAAGCCCTACACATACATCCATGGAATTCTTCTAGGTCACCTATATTTTCCTTTGGTATTTTCTATGTTTTTTTTCCATTTTTATTTTCATCAAAGATTAGGATATTTCTTACCAAACTTTAGGGTTTTTCTCATAATTGTGAAAAATACCATCATTTACTCATAAAATTTCTAGTTTTGAATTCATATGTTAAATTTTTTGTATTAAATTTGTCTAGACTATTGTGAGTAACTAGGTTTTTTCAAAATTCTAAGGTTTTCATCAATCCCATTAAAATTAAGAATATTCCCAAAAAATCCCCATGCAATTACAAGGTGGATATTCACTTTGATTTCACACCCTAAGTTCTTGTTGGAGATCTGACTTGAAATTGCAAACCATACCCATGATATAGATATAATTATAAATTTTAAATGAAATTTAAAAATAAAACCCCATTGAATTTGTGTCAAACTTTACAACTACTATTTCACACTATATTCTTGATAGTGCTAAACCTTGTAGATACAACTACTATTTCACACTATATTCTTGATAGCACTAAACCTTGTAGAAGCATAACTAAACCCTGCCAAGTTCAAAGTGAGAAAATAACCTATAATTGCAAGCCCAAAGCCTGACTAGATATGTAGTTGGTTTCCATAAAATATTTACCTAATAAATATGTATATATAATATATGAAGTTTAAGTTAAAGGGATCTAATGTCCCTTCCATCTTGGATTCCAACATCAATGAGATAACTAACACAAATCTAGGTCACATAGACCTAGTAGACTTCTATATTAGAGTCAATGTAGAATTCAAGAATGATTGGATTTAGAGCATCTAAAATAGGGGTTTACCTTAGGATACAACCTTCCCATTCTCATTATAAATCCCTAAGATTGTGATCACCATGGATAAACATAATGATACAAAGAAGAGGGAAGTAGTATTTATGATAAAGGGGAGAAAATTTTGATCCTAGATCTGAATTTCATTGATATTATGTTTCTAACCTTGGATTTTGAGAAATACATAGATGTTAATCCTAAATCATATAAAAAATTATATTAGGATAATAACTCAACCTATGCCCAAGTTTTAAACAAGAAGTCGTTAAAGACTCCTAAATCTTCAACCACAAGACTATCCAAGAACTTAGATAGGATAGAATTCAAGGATGAGGTAGGGGATATCATTATACTCTTACACAAATTTACATGGAGCCCAAATTTAAATAATTATCAAGATTAGATGCACTAGTGTATCTAGGTAATCCTTAGAATAAATAATACATTCAATATGCCTAATTGATTAGTAACTCCATTCACAGATAGTTGATGGAGGTTCAAATTATATGTAAATTTTATTTGACCCCCTACCTTGTCTATAATTTAGAAAAAGGGAGGGCATTCCTAGGATTAAACATAGTGCTAGATCACATCAACAAAGTTTATAAATACTACCCTAATCTCACTTTAGAGGGGGGTAAACAATAATTTAAAAGAGTTAATGATGTTTTTATCTATTGCATCATAATCATGTTTGAAAAAGAACTAGGGAGGACAATATTTTATGATCCTATAATAATAGAAATAGAAAACTAAGGATAATAATTTATCCATTTCCCCACATATTCATACATCAAAGTTGGTGTTTTAACATGTGTCTTTATAACCTTCCTAGATATGTAAGTGACAAATAGGCCTTAATGGAACTAGTAAAATAGCTAGTGGAAACCCACAAGTTCTTATCCATCAAGCATAAAATATGCATACACTTCCCTATTAGTATAGGGAGATCTACATGTCTTTCCTTATCTAAAGACAAATTTTTGGAAGAAGATATGACTCAGATGAATTTAAGAACTCCCAATGCTAGGCCTTGTTATGATGTGACTAGTTATGTTGCTAGTTTATTGGGTGTTTCATATTCTCACATTCCTTTTTATGAATATTATTAGGAGGATACACAAGATGAGGAAGAGCTTATATTAAGAGATTATTCTATAATGACCATTGAACAAATTAAGACATGATAAGCAACCAATTTTAGAAGATTTGAAAGATGAGGAACAACAAGTGGATAATGTGTATTCTGCTAATCAAATATAACTCCAACCTATTCCTCAAGTTAGGTGGTCTACTCTTGAATATTTATCTTTATTAAATAAGACCACCTTAGTTATTAATAACACTTTGAACTAGTTAATAATCAAGGGGGTGGAAAAAAAAAGATTGAGCATCATAGATAGATTCAAAAAGGGAGAAGGATAAGGGTTTATAAGCAACAAAATTAGAGGGTTACAATATTAGAACTCAATTAGATCATCTAGTGGGGTTAGTTGTTTTGTATAAAATGAAGTGAAATTAGAAATCTAGAAGTGCCTCTTCTATTACTCAAGTGCCAATAACTAGCCAATGGATCAAACACTACCAATTTTCATAGGGGACACATTTACTATAACCACTCCTATTTATACTATCCAACTAGCATAATTAATCACTCCTCCTATTTCTACCATCCCACCAACATAAGTAATTTTTTCTTCATCTGACCAACTAGTGTAAGTGATTCCCTTGGTAGTGAGTCAATCAGTACAATTGGTTATCCTAACTCCACCTCCACCTCCCTTTTCCAAAATCACTTTCACCCGTTAATCACCAACACCACCCAACAATTCATGATTGTTGACTCAGTTATTATAACTATATCCCCAATATCCATCTCAACCACTAGGTTAGATATAACCCAATATTCATCTTCCAACACACTTCCCATTATTTCTACTCTAGTCATTCCCACTACATTCATTAATTTTTTTGATGCCTTGGATACCACCCTTCTATAGGTTCCCCTATTCCAACCACATATGCCTACCTCTCTACCTATGTCACTTCCAAATTCCTCACCCCTTGTAAGTACATGCACTTTACCCATACAAATATCCTTGACTTCTTCCAATCTCACATTAACCCAAGGCCCCATCAATGAGGTGGAGATGGAAATGTCCACTGACACAACTATAACTATTCAACCCAACAATGGGGAAGAGATAACCAAATCATCATTCAAGGACTCATCAATAATATAAATGGAAAATATGACACTTGTTATGGTAACTACCAATTTATTATCTTTAGTTACATACTCACTGGTAACCATGATCATTAGAATAACATAGGATTCACTAGTAACCACTCCAAGTTGGCTGGCATAATTAATTTCCAAGAAGAGAAAACAAATGATATCTCCTATCACTCTAGATTTTGGCCTATTATAAGCATCTAAATTACCAAATATATGCCCAAAAAATATCTCTAAAATATCATATGATGCAAAAATAAGATAGTAGAGATAAAAGTTCCCCCACCTCAAAAAAAAAGAAGATTTAGTAGTGGGGGATTATTATCTATCCAAGGTACACATTGGTCATCTAACAAGAGAAGGACTGAAATATGATGTTTAAAAAAGAATAATTTTTCTCTTTTAGAAAATGATAGATTCAAAAGGGTGAAGGATAAAGGTGCAGAAGCAACATTAACAAAGGGTTCTAATAGTGGAACTCAAGCATATTAGCTAGTCGGGCTAGTTGCCTTGCATAAATGGAATCATAAGTAGAAAGAAAAAAGGGCCTCTTATAGAACTCAAGTGATATCAACCCATCTAATTGATCAAGCACTACCAGTTTCTACAAGGGATGTATATATTGTAATCCATCCTCCTATTTTTACTATCTAACTAGCACAAGTAATCATAGTGTAAGTAATTGCTCCTTTATCTAACCAACTAGTGCAAGTTATTACCTTGGTAGTGATTCAATTAGTGTATTTGGTTATCCCAACTCCACCTCCACCTCCCTCTTCAAAATCACTTCCACCCCATTGATCACCAACACCACCCAACAATTCATGGTTGCTGACTTAGTTATTTTAACTACAACCCTAGTATCCATCAAAACCACTAGGTTGAATACAACCCCATATTCATCTTCCATCACACTTCCCATTATTTATATTATGCCAATTCATAATACATTGGTTGATTCTTTTTTTGCCTTGGACACCACCCTTACATAGGTTCTATTGTTCTAACCACACATTACTACCTCTCTACCTTTGTCACTTCCAAATTCCATACCCCTTTTAAGTACATCCACTTTACCTATCCAAGTATTCTTTCCTTATTCCACTCTTAATTAACCCAAACCCACACCAATAATGTGGAAATAAAAATTCCCAATGACACAATTATGGCTACTCTACCCACTAATGGGGAAAAGACAACCAAATCATCAACTAAGGAGTCAATGATAATATTAGTGGTAGTTATGACACTTGTTATGGTAATTACCAGTGTAGTAGATTTATTTGTAGACTTATAAGTAATAGTGCCCATTGGAACATCACAAGATTCATTAGTAGCCACTCTAAGTTGGTTAGCATAATGAGTGTCCAAGAAGAGGAAATATATGATATCTCCCAACACTCTAGATTTTTGTTTATTAGAAGCACATAAATGACAAAAGAGAGGCACAAAAACCATCTACAAAATCTCATGTGATGAAATAGGGGAAAAATACATGGAAAAAGTATTTACCCACTTGATAATAAAAAAAAGATTTAACGGTGGGGGATTATCAACTATCCAAGGTACACCTTCGTCATCTAACAAGAGTGGGACTAAAATATTATGTTCATAAAAGCATAATTTCTCTCTTTGATAAAATGGATAGTGACAAGGTCACTAAGGACAAGCTAAAGAATAAGGTTGAGCCATTGATGACTACCTTAAATAAGATTATAGACCTAGTGAATCAACTTGAATCAGCTTAGCCAACTCAATATATTTCTTAGTTCCTTAATAAAGAAACATTTGATGTAATGATAGATATTAGTATGATGGGTAGAGATATAAAAGACTGGCCTAAAAAACTAATCACCAAAGGGAATAGAGTGATATGGCTAGCCATGGACTACTACAAGACTTTGAAGGATGATCTTGCATCTTTAGAGGTAGAGATAAGTAAATATGAAGAAGAGGTTGAAAGGCCAAAGCTATACTTTCCTAAATTATTGGCCATTGACCTAATAGAGAGTGACACCCTCATATATAAAAGGACAATCAAAATCCCTTTGTAGCATGATGAGAGGGAGAGGGTATACAAATTTAAAATTAGAATACTTAGTGAAAATATTGATAAGGACAAGATCACATGTGACAAGGTCATAGATGCAATGTATGATATTCAAGATTCCATTTGTAAATTATCATGTGACGTAATAGATTACCAAGATAAACCTCTTCTTATTCAAGTTGTCTAGGATAAATTCAAATATGTCATTAAGAAGGAGTTATCACATGATGCAACTTTCAATTTAAATTCCATACATCAATTTATGAAGTGTCATAATACACTTGATTAGATGGGAAATGATATCCAAGTATATAAAGCTTATTCTATAGATTTATCTGAGGTAACTATAGAATGTGACACTATTAATCTTTACACATTTGGTCTTGATTAAGATCTCCTACAAGAAATATTTGGCAGATTTGATTCTTATATCAATAAGGTACAAGTGAAAAAGGATAAGGAATCCTTAGAAGTCATAGTTATGGATTGATTATTTAATTATTTGAAAATACATTATATAATTTACAAATTTTGTAAGATACATTGTAAAGTTATAAGTTATAAATTGAAACTATCATTTTGACATCTCTCAACTTTAAGTTTAAAAATAACTACTTGTAATTTTCAATTATCTTCTCTCAAGCATTAATTGAAAAAGTGCACCATGTATCTTGCACTTTTACTTTTGACAAGTAGAATGGATTTAGTTGTAAAAGCTAACATTTTAATTTACACTTTTATTTTTGAAAAATTTAATGAATTAAAAGTTATAAAAGTCTCAACTTAAATTTACAAGTTAGGTTTTACAAGTTATATTTTAAAATATCCAAACATTAGAAAAAGCATTCATTTTTTGTTAGAAGACTGATTAAGTCATTAAGTTCATTTTGGCACCCATTTTCTATGGACAGAATTAATCAACTAAACTCAAGGAGAGATGGTTCAACTATTAGACTTTAACAACATTTTATCCTATTCTAACACTCAGTGAAGTGCCCATCCATTGTAGAGTCCTTTTCTTCTTTATACTCCACCAGAGATGCCTTTTCAAGCTACAGATGATGGCATTTATATGAAAACTCCATAATTTATTACTCCAGGACTAAGTGTAAGGGTTTTGGAATCCTCTCTAAAGAGAGTGACTTTTTGTATAAATATGGGTTTCCTATGTAGTCCATAGATCTTTTTGTTGATGGATAGAAGTTTTTGCTCTTGAGAAATTCACCTACATGCTATAACCTAGAGAATATTAATAGACTATAACTTTACCTTCCTTGTCTTGTGTTATCTTTGTGTATTTACTAATTTTATTAATTTTTTTTTTGATATAAGTCTCTTTTTAGTCATACAAGATCATCTATGGTATTTATTTTTCCCTTTTGAAATTTTGTTGAGGAAAAATTGAGAACTTTGTTCCTTGTTTGATAAAATACCCAATATTACCTTTGATTTCATACTCATGTAAGATTTTTCTTAAATAGATTTTAGTATATTAATTTTTAAACTATGTTCAACAAAAAAAATCATTAATTTTCACTAGAAACCTTTGGTTCATCACCATTTTTTCCAGTTTGAAAACTCATCCTAAACTTTTTTCTTCACAAGTTAAAACCCTAGTTAAGAGGAATATCACCAAGAAAATTGTAGTTTGAACTAAACTAGTCATATATCAGTTACACTAAGATTAGTGAAATGAAGTCAGAATTCTCTAGAGGGTTACCTCAATTTCCAAGGTCCCACAGCTTGAGGTGATCCCATTATGTCATTAGATTTTCCATGTACTACAACTCTTACTATTGGAGAGTTGTCATGATGATGTCATGGTGGTGCTTTGATGAGTGGATAAAGAGTCTTGATATTCTATGTGATAATTAAAAATTGTGTAATGTGCTTATTCTTGTATGACAAAGTGTGCAATGTATTTGTTCTTGTATGCTTTATGTATGGTTGACTAATCTTAAATATTGACATATCTTAAGAGGATCAAGGATGAGTATGGAGGTTTAAACATGTGCAAGGGGTATTATAAGATATAATCCATGATTTGAGAGATTGTGTGTATAAATAAAATTCATCTGGTTGATCATAGTTTTCATCTAGACACTTTGGGTCCAATTACAAAAAAGATGAGTTAGCAGTTTGATGACATCACCTTTGCCATGTGGGAGTGATTCAAGGGGAGTTAATCATATGGTTATGATCACTTTAGTCCCTAGTTGTTATGTTCCATATCTTAAGTCATGAATCAAAGTTTAGTCAAAGTTATGAGGGTGAAAATTTAGCTTCTCAATTAGATTTCACTGTTTTCCCATACTTAGCCAAATTTACAAAGTGGCCAGAAAGAGCTAAGTAAGCATGTTGATGAGGTTAGTATTCACATGTATGGATATTTATAGAGAAGGTGATAATATGGGTTTGTTTATTCTTAAACCTAGTTTGTTTTTGCTAATTTATAGATCATTTAATTTAGCACATCAAAAGATATACATATGCAAAGTTGGGATCCTAGGAAGATTGACTATGTTTTCCCATAGTCAATTTTGTAGTGCAGCAGAAAGAGCCAATTGAGAAATTTTAAGGTATTATATCTTTCACATGTGAATTTTTAAATAAAAATTTATCACATGGATTTATTCATTTTTTATCATAGATCATTTTTTCTAAGTTTGAGTTCATACACTAAAGCATGGTAAAAGTTATGGTTGATCAAAGTTGGCCTCTCAGGAAAATTTGGACATTGTTGGCTCTATGATAGAAGTTTATAAGAAGGCATGTTAATGGTGTTATATCTCATACAAGTGATATTTAAAGGAGTAGTGGGTCATATGGTTGGATTATCCTAAAGAAGGATAATGTCTGGTCCAAATTTGAGATCCTACAGGTAAGTGTAGAAGAAGTTACTCAAGTGCAAAAAGGCTACTCATGCATATTGACAGGGTCCCCATAGTCATTTTTAAAGGTGTTAAAAATCAAGAAATATCTATGGTTTGTGAGTGATCCAAGGAGTCAGGAAGTAGAAATATAAGGATAGATGCACAATGTTTAACATTTGAGTAAAGGTATAGGATCTTAATCCAATGGTGAATAATCAGACCATTTGTTCAATGGGGAGCATTGATCAATAAAGTCCTTGTTGATTCATAGAGATTGATGGAGTGCATTAAGTCAACATTTTGAGATGGCACAAGATGAGATCAAAGTAACATAAGTTTAACATTTAACTTTATTAGTATGTGTTAAAGCTAAGATAAGATCGATGGTGTGAGATTGATCTTGATTTGAGAGTTCATGATATTCACGCATTGTGTTTGAAGGTTAATTGTGACCATTGTTATTCAAATATTTGAAATTATGAAGGAAAGACCAATTTCTAGTTTTTAGATCATATCTTTTGATAAAAAATGAATTAGCTAGTGTAGTAAAAATAAAACTTATATAGGACTTCAATATGCATCTGGTAATATGAGTTTGAGGATATAGAATTTTGTGCATACATAGTTATGAAGATCCAAATTTGAATGTGTTTCTATTTATGGACTGTAAGTGACCCAAAAAGGATATTCAAGGTCATGTAGTTATTGTTTTGATGTTTTATGGTAGATTAGCTATTGGGGAGTGTTGTAGACTCTATAAGGTTGTTCTATGTGGTTTTTTGGAGGTGTGATCAATCCATCTTAAGTATAAACAATGCTCAAGAAGTTGACTATATGTTTGTTAATAGCACTCCTATGCATAAGGTCTCTATTTGATTTGTTTGAGCATACACCAAAGTGAGCTAAAGTGACAATGATATTTTGAGGATGTTTTAGGGGACATAAGGAGCAGACCTATGTGTTTTTAAGTGGTCCTATTTCATATTATGCTTAGATAAGTGTGAAAAATGTGAATGGGTCTTCATAAGACTAAAAGTGACTTAGGCCTATTTTGAAAGGGGGTTGTGCTTAAGTATGACCCATATGAGATTCCTTAAGGGTGAAGGCATGCTTTATGGCTAACATGAAATATTGTGATCCTATTTATTCATGATTTCTTTATATATATTAGAACCAAATGTGTTGGGTTCTATACTTTGGTAAGCAAGAGATTAGAGAGTGGCTTTTGTGTTCTTTGTGGAGTGAAGGATAGATAGAGTGACTATTGGTGAATTTAATGAGTATAAAAATTGGTTAACTATGTTTATGACCTATCGATCATGTTCCTGATGATATTATAGTGTTCTTGTAGTGTAAATTTATGGGAAGAGGTCTGAGTGTGCATTATAGCATGCCTATGTGAGAGGCTTATTTGAGAAAGAGTGAAAGGTTGTGTAGAGGGTAGATAATCAAGAGGTATATCATCAAGTGTTATAGACACCAATTCTAAGGTGGAATTGTTCTTCTAAAGGAGGTTCTAAAGGACTTGATCTTCCATAGGGGAATTTTCTCCTTGTGAAATAGGGTTTCACTAAAATACCTTTGATCTAAGGGACTTGATCAAGGTTGTAGGTCAAAAGGACTTAGCTAAAGGTTCCTAATCAAAAGGACATGATCAATATCTTTTTTTTCATAATCTTATAGGATATTTGTCCATGTGTTTATAGGCTTGAGAGTGGGTTTTATTCCCTAAAATGGTTTCCCATGTAAACCTTGTGTTTTGTATGTGATCTTGTTTATATTCATTGATTCACTTTTTGAATGATCTATATGTTTCATGAATGCTTTTCATTAAATGCTTAAGTAATTAAAAGAGATTGGAAATTGTATTGGATTATTTTCCACCATTGATTCACCTCCTTTCTCAGTGGGTTGTACCTATAATAATTGGTATCAGAGTGAGGTCCTTTGGTAAAATCTTGACATCTTGAAGGTGATCCAAGTACAATGGCTAGTTCAAATATGTAAGGTGGTTTCTCTACTAAGTAAGCACCAATGTTTAATAGATCCAATTATGTTTTTTGGAGTGTTGAGATGAGTACATACATGATGTATCTAGGTTTTGATGGTTGGAAATCTATTGTGGATGGCTATGTTGTTCCTATTATTCCTCCATTTAGTGTTGTAGACAAGAAGGTATTTGATAAAAACTCTAAGGCAATTAATGCCATCACTTGTGGTCTTATATAAAATGAGTTTAGCAAAGTAATTCATTGCATATCTATCAGGGAAATATGGGATAAACTAAATATTATTTTTAAAGGAGATTCAAAGGTTAAGCTTGCTAAGTTGTAAACTCACATAAGGCATTTTGAAAGTCTCAAGATGAAAGAAGAAGATACTATGGCATCCTTTCTACAAAAAAATGATGAGCTTGTGAACATCAATAGAGGTCTTGGAGATAATTTTGAAGATACTATTGTTGTTCAAAAGGTATTTCCCCCAAGTTTGATCCCAAATTTTCTTCTATAAATGAGACTCATGATATTACTCAATTGAAGATGGATCAATTGCATGGTACCCTTATTTCCTATGAGATGAAGAATAATGATGACATACCTCAAAAAAAGGAAATAGCTTTCAAGACTAAAATTTAGACAAAGAAGAATTTCTAAGGTAAAAAACTTAAGGAAGATAAAATTCTTGATATGGATGAGTATGAACTAATTGCTTTGAATATCTAGGAAGTTGAAAATAGGTTCATGCAAGCATAAAGGTAAGCTACCCCTCAAATGCTTCAATTATGGTGAGATATGACATTTTGATAATAAGTTCCCTCATAAGTATAAGAAGGATGATGATAAAAAGCATGATCAAGATCATGATAATGATAAGAGATATTTCAAATTTCATAAAATCAAGAAATGATTCATAAGGTTTGATAACAAGAAGTACTTCAAGAATAAGAAGAATCTGTACACCAAATAAGATCATAGCTCATCAAATGAGAGTGAATATAGTGACTTAGAATATGGTCATGAAGACGTTGGTTCTAATAAATATGAAGTTTTGTTCATGGATGAAGAAGGAAGTTTCTCACAATAAAAAAAGTCTATTTGGAGTGATTTAGATGATGATGAAGATGAGGTGGACTATGAGACTACATTGGCTAATACTCATGAAGATCTAAAGATTGAGAAGAAAATCAATAAGAAGATGAAATATAAGATCAAGGAATTTGAGGATCATTTTAGTGTGTTTGAAGTAAGAATGGATGAAGATGCTAAGGAGCATGAAGATAAGGTCAAACATCTCAATTATCAATTGGAAGTCATGACTACAAGCTTAAAATCCAAGGAAGATGAATGCCAAAGGTATGTAATGGAAAATGAGTGATCAAAATATGAGTTAAAGAAGGTATCTAGTAAGTTAATGCCATTTTTAAGATTTAAAAAGAGCTCAAGTGATATAGATAACTTTCTGAATGATCAAAAGTAAGAAAGTGATTATACTAGTCTTGGATACAAAGAAGAACCTGAGACTGCAACTCAAGATAAGATGAAGACTAATGCAAATAAGGTGGATCATCTTTTGAAGACAAATCATCAGACATAGAATGAAGGTGTTGGCAGAGTAAAGATAAATCAGATTAGACAACCAAATGCCATAAGGTATGCAAATTTTAGTGGTTACTATTATACTTGTAATTAGTTTGGGCATAGATCTAGAGAATTTAGAACACCTACTAAGAATGAATTTTCTTGGAACTATGATGGGGGTCATTAGTCAAAAGGAGTAAGAAAGGTTGAGTGCCTCAACTATCATGATGTTGGACACTTTTCAAAACATTGTTCACTCAAGGAAAGATAATATGAGTTCCCTTCAAGAGCTATTGAGTGTTGCAGTTGTTATGAACTAGGACACATTTCAAGATATTGTCCAAATTTGGAAAGTCAAAGAGAGCTTTTTGAAAAAAGTTTGGTATGATTAAATTGTGAAAAAAGAGGTCAAATTGTTATATTCTACAAGCAAAGGCCTACAAGATAAAATAGGTTTTATCACACTCCTAGAGTGCAAGAAAGAAAACAAGTTAATACATGAAAACTAAAGGTATTAAGTATGAATCATGTTGAGACTGTAGGTCTAAGTAATTTGTTTGATATGGTTGAGAATGCTTTTGAATTTGAAAAGTTTCAAGAGGTTTCATTGTCTACTCGTGTTGAGAATGAAGAGACTAAGCTTAATAGGAACACTGAGGTGTTGGTTGAAGCTAGTTGTGAGGTATGTATGGATCCAAGTGAACATCTTGTTATTGTTAAACAAGTGCCTAGTGATGAGGATCCAAGCTACAAGGAAGATTATTCAAATAAAATGGTATGTAATGATATGTATTATCTCCATGTATTGTCAATTCAATATTTAAATAAAAGGAGAATTTGTTAGTGGATGAGTAAGTTTTTTCTCCTAAGATAAAGAAGAAAAAGAAGAACTTTAAGTATCAGATGACCAAGGAGGAGAAAAAATATGAGGAGTTATGGGAAACTCTTGGTTACACACCATTGTAGAGATTTATGGTGTATAGGAGGTCTATATCTATGATTCTTAAGAGACTCCTTTTATTGGAGAAACAAGTTTGTTTTCTCAAATATGTTAATGCCAATCAAAGAAAGTCTTTGGATAAGGGGGAGCAACAATTTCATGAGATTATTTTAGAGGTTTTGTAAAGGATCTAAAGTATAGACTTATATTGAAGGTTCCCAATGGTATGAAATATCAAATCTTGGTCTAGATGCATGTAATAGTTTTTTCTAGGTGTACAAGAAGTTTTAGAAATGGATGTTGACTGGAAGGTGTTGTGTTGACTCTATTTATTTTGAGATTATAGGGTTTCAGGCTCTACTAGAAAAGTCATCTACCTTATGAGTTGAGGTTTGAGGATTATTAATTTTTTTAATGGGCCAAATGGGTGGTCAAATAAAGATTCAAATATATTTCAAGGTTTGTGGTTCTCTAGTTACTAATGTTTTTGTCATAATGGAGGGTAATTGGATACTTGGTTTGTTAAGGAAGTATGTTGAAAAGGATGAGATTGATGTTAAAAATTGGTGTGATCAAATGGGTATATGATATTTTTGTAGATATAAATTTTCAAGTCTTAAAGATGTGTCTAAAAAAATATGTGGGATCTACAAGTTCCAGGTAGAGCTACAAGAAGTCTAAATAGGCATAGTCTTAAAGATGTGATCTTTGTTTAGTTTCTCCAAAAGAGAAAGGCATGTGTGTTTCAAGGTGAGTTATCAAAATGGTTTAGTACATATTTACTATTTAGTGAGTGACATGATGCTCTGTTGATGGTCATGAAAATGTCTTAAGAAAGAAGGCTGGTAAGCCTGAATGGTGGTTCTGAATGATGAGTGGAGATCTAAAGATGCTCAAGTGGTGAAATTTATCAAAAATATTACAAGGAGTCCCTCTCAAATGTTTCTTGGTATTTCATATTAGATTTTATTATTTTTTGTGTTCTATCTTCATTAGTTGTTGTGTTTGTGAAGAAGAGTATTGGCATGAAGCAAGAGGAAGTTGCCAAGATAAGAAGCGGTTGGCTCAAAGTAAGGGGAAGTTTGTATCATCTTTATAAGATGGTCATTTACTAGTTTGATAATATTTTTAGCTCCTAAAGATCATATTATGCCCAATTTGTCATTGTGTCAAAGGGGGAGAAAGCTCATGTTGGGGAGATAGTTCTTTTTGTAAGAGTGCTTTGAAAAGAGAGAAGGTGAGCTATATATTGCTATATTGATAGGTGTTGACATTAATGACAAAAGGGGAGATTTTTGGAGAGTTATCATGATGATGTCATGGAGGTTCCATAGTGAGTGTATGAATATCCTTGATAGTTGATGTGATAATGATAAAGTGTGCAATGTGCTTATTCTTGTATGAAAAAGTGTGTAATGTATTTGTTCTTGTATGCTTTATGTATGGTTGACTAATCTTTAGTATTGACATAGATTGAAATTATAAGAGATGAGTATGGATGTTTGAAAATGTGAAAGGAGTATTATAATATATAATCCATGCTTTGAGAGCTTGTGTGCACAATTATAATTCATCTAGTTAATCATAGTTTTCATCTAGACATTTTGGGTCCAGTTGTAGAAAAGATTAGTTATCAGTTTGATGATGTCACCTTTGCTATGTGGGAGTGAGTCAAGGGGATCCGATTATATGGTTATGATAATTTTAGTCCCTAGTTATTATTAAATTCATATGTTGAAGTGTAGTCAAAGTTATGAGGGTGAAAATTTGGCTTCTCAATCAGATTTCACTATTTTCCCATACTTAGCCAAATTTGTAGTGGCTAGAAAGAGCTGAGTAAGCATGTTGATGAGGTCAACATTCACACATATGGACATTTTAAGAGAATGTGATGATATGTTTTTATTAAATTTTATACCTAGTTTATTTTCATTAATTTATAAATCATGATATGTAGCATGTCAAAAGATATATAAATGCAAAATTAGGATCCCAGGTAGATTGACTATGTTTTCCCATAGTCAATTTTGCAATGTGGTAGAAAGGACTGAGTGAGGAATTTAAGAGAATTATATATTTCACATGTGAAGGTGTAAATAAAAATTGATCACATGGGTTTGTTCAATTGTGCTAAGTTTGAATTCATGTGCTGAAGCATGGTAAAAGTTATGATTGATCAAAGTTGACCTCTCAGGCATATTTGGACAGTGTTGGATCTATGATATAAATTTATGAAAAGGAATGTTAATGGTGTTATATCTCACAAACATAAGAATTATAAGAGTAGTGGGTCATATGGTTGGATTATCCTAATGAAAGAAATCATTTGGTCCAAATTTGAGATCCTGCAGGTAAGCATAGAAGAAGTTATTCAGGTGCAAAAAAGGCTATTCATGCATATTGATAGGGTCCCCATACTTAGTAAATTTTGAAGGTGTTAAATCCCAAGAAAGATCGATGGTGTGTGAGTGATCCAAGGAGTTAGGTAGTAGTGAGATGAGGATAGGTTCATGACATTTAACATCTAATCAAAGGTACATGATCTTGATTCAATAGCTAGTGAACAATCATACAATTTGATCAACTATGATTATTGATTGATAAGGTCCTTGTTGATCCATAAAGATCAATGAAGAACATTAAGTCAAAATTTTGAGATGGCACAAGATGAGGTCAAAGTAAAAAAAATTTAAGGTTTAGCTGTACAAGTATGTGTGTTCAAGCTCAGATAAGATCAACGGTGCAAGATTGATCCTAAGTTGAGAGTCCACAAGATTAGAGCATTGTGTTCGAAGATTAATTGTAACTATTTCTATTCAAATATTTAAAATTGTGAAGGAAAGACCAGTGTCTAGTTTTTGAACCATATCTTTTGATAGAAGATGAATTTGTCCATGCATTAAAAATCAAACTTGTATAATACTTCAAGGTACATCTAGAAATATGGATTTGAGGATTTGGAAGTTTGTAAAAACATAGTTATTAAACTCTAGAGTTGACCATGTTTCCATTTATGGAATGTAAGTGACCCAAGAAGGATATTCAAGATCATGTAATTGTTATTTCAATGTTTTATGGTAAATTGTCTATTAGGGAGTGTTGTAAACACTATGAGGTTTCTTTATGTGGCTTTTTGGAGGTGTGATTAATGCATCTTAAGTATGAATAGTTCTTAATATGTTGATTATATGTTTGTTAATGGTGTTCTTGTATATAAGGTCTGTATTTGATTTGTTTGAGCATACATTGAGGTGAGCTAAAGTGACTGTGATCTTTTTAATATGTTTTAGGGGACATAAGGAGTGGACCTCAGTGTTTGTAAGTGGTCCTATGTTCATATTATGCTTGGAGAAGTGTGAAAAAGGTGAATGGGTCTCCATAGGACCTAAAAGTGACTTAGGCCTATTTTGAAAGCGGATTGCACTTAAGTGTGACACATATGAGATGCCTTAAGGGTGAAGGCATATTTTGTGGCTGACATGAAATATTTTGATCATATTTACTCATGATTTCTATATATATATAGTAGAACCAAATGTGTTGGGTTCTATAATTTGGCAAGAAAGATATTGGAGAGTGGCTTATGTGTGCTTTATGGAGTGAAGGATAGGCAGAGTGCCTGTTGGTGAAGTTAATGATAAAAATAGTTGGTTGACTATGTGTATGACCTATAGGTCATGTTACTAATGATATTTTAGTGTTATTAGAGTATGAAGTTATGAGAATAGGTCTGAGTGTGCATTGTAGCATGCCAATGTGAGAGGCTTATTTGAGAAAGAGATAGAGGTTGTGTAGAGGTCAAGTAATCAAGAGGTCCATCATCAAGTGTTGTAGACATTAGTTCTAAGGTGGAAGTGTTCTTCTTAAGGAAGGTCTAAAAGACTTGATATTCTTTAAAGGTAGTTTTTCCTTGTGAAATAGGGTTTCACTAAAATATCTTTGATCTAAAGGACTCGATCAAGGTTATAGTTGAAAAGGACTTAGCCGAAGGTTCCTAATCAAAAGGACATGATCAGTCTCATGTTTGTAATATTATTATAGGACAATTTTCCATGTATTTGAAGGCTTGAGAATGGGTTTTATTCCATAAGAGGGTTTCCCATGTAGACCTTTTATTGTGTATGTGATCTTGCTTATGTCAATTGATTCACTTTTTGAATTATATATATGTTTCATGAATGCTTATGATTGAATGCTTAAGTAATTGAAAGGGATTGGAAATTTTATTGTATTTTTTTCCACCACTAATTCACCCCCATATCAATGTGTTTTACCTCTAACACTTACAACACAAAGAAGGTGAAAAATCTAATTGATAACAACACTATTATATTTTAAATAAAAAATATCCTCCTTTATACCACCTGCATATCACCATCATATAGGTATATATTTATTTGTTAATTAAAATATACCTACTCTTATTAGTTATTATCTATGTATATATTAAGTACAAATAATATTTTTTTTGATCACATTTTAATATTTTATATATGTTGATTTATATAAATTTATATGCCCAAAATATTACCTATATACTAGGGAAGGCATTATCTTGTTATCCTAACAAACCTCCCAAATATCTTACATGAGTAAAAATATACTTAAAATGAAATATACATGTGAATTTAATAACAAAATAATAATCTAACGTACCTAATATGAGTAATAAATCATTATTCATTTACATTTTGATAACAAAGGTCCCAATTACTAGCTTAATCTAATGCTATTTAGACACATACCCATACTTATTTTAAATTTGTTCCCAATATGTCTTGTTTTGTTTTAATTATCTTTATGATGTCCAATATAAATCAATAATCCTTACTAGGAATCCTTTTGAGGTCTGATTCATAATCCTCTTCACTATAGGTATGCAAATTCTCTTTAAGCCTATCCTCACTGAACTTATCTTTAATGTCTTTATCCTCTTTAGTATTGACCCTTTAAGACCAATGAAATTATATTAATTTTAATTATGAAAATCCGTTATGTCTATCCTTTATATTTATCTAAATTACATTTCATCATTAAGTTCTTTCTTATTAGTCTTGTATCCTATATAAAATTCCACTATCAAGATCTTACTCTTTAATCACACAATTAACAACAACTTGTATGGATTCAATAAATTTTAATGAATTATTTTTTAACTTTTAAATTTTCATCACAAATTAAAATACTCCCTTATTAATCCTAAAAAATATTGAAACACTCATTTAGGGTTTAGACCCTCCTATTAGACTCTTAAACCCTCTATTTTATAAACATGTTATGATACAATCCTTGTTATTTGATATTATTGGGTTCTTAAAGACTTTGAATCATTATAAAATCCTATGTGAAAATTAATTACACCCTCGTATAATTTAGTAAATCATTTGGAAGACTATAATAGATGATCTGAACCTTTAGGCCTCTTAAAACTCTACTTTTACACATAATCTTTGAACACAGTCAATAATATCTTACTAATCTTAATGACTTAACACATATAATCACTTGTAATAGTTAAATAGAACTATTGAAAACATACACTTAAAAATTTAGGTCTTTATAACATATTATTAAAAAGTTTTGGTCCTTTTTTTAATCTCGTCTGTAACTAAGGTTTACACATTCAAAATGGAAGTGAGAGATTTTTAAGAATGATTCATAAAGTCTAAAGGATTTATTAATATACTAATACTTATGAAAACAAATTAAAAACTTTATCCTATCTCTCCAATCTTATATTCAGGTTCATGTAATTATTTGGATGTACAACAACATGACTATGTCTGATTGTAGGTGTACAAAACATGGGTTTGGTGGGTTTCACTCACCAAAACATTGAAATCACTATTAAATCACTTTAAATTTAAATTAATATTAATCACACATTTAATTAACATATTAATGAAATTTTTCAAAACCAAAATTATCTTATTTATGTAATAATCTTACTTTTCCATATACAAACCTAAAAGCTCTAATGGAAAATTATCATAATATGGATGAAATTACTCTTTTTCTCATTGATCAATGTTGAGGTGTGGAGCTAAAAGCTTCACCAAATGAGTATATTATAGGTTGCAAGAATTACACAATCACCGACATTGGTCAAGAGTGACCGACATCTGTCAAGAGTCGACTGGGAGATGTCGACATCGGTTATGTTTAGCCGATGTCGGTCAGGAGTAGACAGGCAGGGACTGACGTCGGTCACTTGTGCATCTAGAATGCTATTTCTGTGGATAGAACAAAATGTTTGCATGGTAGGATTAAGTGTTAGTCTTAAGTCCGCATCTCTATCTTTAGTAAGACTATTTAGAGCCCTTGATTAGGAGGTGCATCTAATGGCTGTAATTGTATGCTCATGTTTCCTAATATTATATATAGGATTAAATCTTCATAGCTTATTGGAATTAGAATAAAATAGTACAAGAATTGTATATGTGAATCAATCCAGGTTATTGGAATTGATTGTAATTGAGAGAGAAAACTCTTGAGGGAAAGAGATCTGGAAAGAGATCTATACATCTGAGAGAGGTGTGGAAGAAAAGAGGTTTCTTCAATTGTAATTCCTTCAGTAAAGAGTTTAATACAAGTTTTTAGGGTGGTTTATTGTATCTCTTATTGTTTGCTATTTTTTGATTCTAGTTACTTATCTTTCTGGTTTAATTCCGTATTTAATTGCTTTCATATAGTAATCAACATTGTTGGTTGATCCCCAACAAGTGGTATCAAAGCTCAGGTTGACTAACAGGTGTTTCAGATCTGGTTAGTGTGTATTGATTACAGGTTACTCACAGGGATTTCTGTTTGAGTGGGAGAAAGCAATGGCAAAAGAAAGTAAACTAAGAATGGAGAAGTTTAATGGGAAGAATTATCAACATTAGAGAATGCAGATAGAGGATTATCTGTATCAAAAAGATCTATACTTACCGTTAGGTGGGGTTTCAAAGAAGCCCAAAGACATGGATGATGAAGAATGGGAAGTTCTTGATAAAAAGGCTCTTGGATCTATAATATTGAGTTTGGCATCTACTGTGATATCTAATTTATCACAGGCAAAGACAACAGTAGAGTTAATGACTACTTTAGCAAATTTATATGAAAAACCCTCAGCTTTAAATAAGGTATATCTTATGAAGCAGTTATTTAATTTGCAAATGCTAGAAGGTGGATCTGTATCTAACCATCTAAATGATTTCCATGGAATTGTAAATCAATTAAATTCAGTCAAAATAGTGTTTGATGATGAAATTAAGGATATTTAAATATTATGTTCTTTGCCTGAAAGCTGGCATAGCTTGGTAATGGCAGTTAGTAATACTGCATCTGCTTCAAATATTTTAAAAGTAGAGGATGTTGTTAGTGTAATCTTGAATGAAGAAATTCGCAGGAAAAGCAAAGAGGAAACATCAGGGAATGCTTTAAGTTTTGAGAACAAGGGAAGGCAAAAAGAGAAGGGAAAGAAAGGGAGATCAAGGTCTAAGTCAAAGATGAGAGGTAAATCCAAATCTAGAAATGGCAGGAAGCCACAATGCTATAATTGTGGAAAGATAGGGCACATAAACAAAGATTACTGGTCAAAGCCTAAAGAAGACAATCAGCATGAAGGTAAGGAAGAAGCAAAAGTTGTAAGTATTGCATAAGATGCTCTTATATTCTCTTTGCATAATAATATAGAATCTTGGGTTTTATATTTTAGTACCTCTTTTCATGCTACCCCTAATAGAGAATATTTTAGTGACTATGTCCATGGAGATTTTGGAATAGTTTATTTAGGGGATGATGAGCCTTGTAAAATTGTTGGAAAAAGAAAAGTGTAGCTAAAAATGCAGAATGGCAACACATGGGTGTTGAGAGATGTCATGCATGTTCCCACCTTGAAGAGGAATTTGATTTCTGCAGGAAAGTTAGGGGATGAGAGTTGTACAGTAACTCTCACAGCTGAATCTTGGAAGGTGACCAAGGGTGCACTTATATTGGCCAGAGGTAAGAGAGTAGGTACTCTCTATTTATGTAATTGTATTACTGATAATTCTCCTTCTGTATTATCTACTTTAGATGTGGATGCAAAGTTGTGGCACTCTAGGCTCAGCCACATGAGTGAGAAGGGAATGTCTATTCTTAAGTCAAAAGGTAAGCTTTCAGATTTGAAAAGCATAGATCTAGAATTTTGTGAGCACTGTATTTTTGGGAAACAAAAGAGAGTGAGTTTTCTCAAGACTGGATCAACAAAGAAGAAGCACAAACTGGAGCTTGTTCACACAGACGTGTGGGGGCCAGCTCAAGTTGCTTCTATTGGAGGATCACGGTACTATGTTTCTTTCATAGATGATGCTACAAGAAAGGTATGGGTCTATTGTATAAAGAAAAAATATGATGTTTTTGACACTTTTAAGATTTGGAAAGCTATGGTTGAGAATGAAATAGGCAGGAGATTAAAGTGCCTGAGATCTGACAATGGTGGTGAGTTATGCAGCTATAAGTTCAATTGGTATTGTTATATGCATGGAATATGTAGGCAAATGATAGTTCCAAGGACACCTCAGCAAAATGGCATTGCTGAAAGGATGAATAGAATAGTAATGGAGCATGCAAGGTGTATGAGATTGCATGCTAGTTTGCCCTTAGAGTTTTGGGCAGAAGCTGTGGATACTGTAGTGTATCTGATTAATAGAGGACCCTCTATAGCCCTAGATGGTGGAATTCTAGAAGAGGCATGGATAGGTAAAAAGGTAGATCTCTCATTTCTCAAAGTTTTTGGTTATGAAGCCTTTGTGCACATTGATAAGGAAAATAAAAAGAAGCTAGATGCTAAGTCTATGAGGTGCACATTTATTGGCTATGGCTCTGATGATTTTGGATTTAGGTTTTGGAATCTAGGAACTAACAAAATAATTAGGAGCCGTGATGTTTTCAATGAAAAAGTGATGTATAGTGATCAGCTCAAGAAGCTGAATCAATCTAGGCAAAGTAATGGAGAATTAGATGAGGTGATGGTCCAAAATGAGCTCACAGGAAAAATTAATCACATACAGGAAAACACAAAGACCGATGTCGGTCAGGCAAGAACTAATGTCGATAATATAGGAACCGATGTCGGTCAGACAGTGACCAATGTTAGCCAGGTAGGAACCGACGTCGGTCATGTGGAATCGACGTCAGCGAGTAACAGGCCTGGAGGTGATCGAGGTCAGTCACTGTCAAAGAATTTGGGTGGACAATGTGTTGTGAATGAGTCTCAGACACCCATCAGGATGTCAAAAAGGGTAAGTAAACCTCCAATTTGATATTTCCCTTCATTATTCTATTTATTACTTACTGATGGTGGAGAACCAGAGAGTTTTGATGAAGCAATACAGGTGGAATCCAAGAATCAGTGGGAGCTAGGCATGAATGAGGAGATTGATTCCTTGAAAGAGAACCAAACATGGGATTTGGTTGAGTTGCCAGCAGGAAAGGAGACACTGAAGAACAAATGGATCTACAGATTGAAGGAAGGTGAGAATAGACAGATGAGATATAAGGCCAGGTTGGTAGTGAAAGGATTTACACAAAAACTAGGTATTGATTTTGGTGAAATTTTTTCTCCTGTAGTTAAAATGACTTCTATACAGACTGTATTGTCTTTAGTTGCTATTGAGGATTTGCATCTTGAGTAGCTTGATGTTAAGACATTGTTTCTTCATGGAGATTTGAATGAAGAAATATATATGGATCAGTCGAAAGGATTTGAGGTCAAAGGTAAGGAGAAGTTAGTGTGCAGATTGAAGAAAAGCTTGTATGGCCTCAAGCAAGCTCCTAGACAATGGTATTTGAGATTTGACAGGTTTATGACTGAGCATGGCTATAGTAGGTGTCAATCTGACCATTGTGTGTATTTTAAGAGATTGGATAATGGTAGATATATTATTCTATTGCTGTATGTAGATGATATGCTTGTTGTAAGTTCACACATGTAGGATATCTCTGAGCTTAAGGTGAAATTAGCTCACACATTTACCATGAAGGACTTGAGAGCTGCAAAGAAAATCCTTAGCATGAGCATTAAGAGAGACAGGAAAAATCACAGGTTGATTTTGTCTCAAGAGGATTATGTGAACAAGGTGTTGAAATGGTTCAATATGTAGGATGCAAAACCGATAAGCACACCTTTGGCTGGACATTTTAAATTGAGTAAAGAACAGTGTCCTAATTCACATGATGAGGTAGGGTACATGAGTAGAGTTCCATATGCTTCCGCAGTTGGGAGTTTAATGTATGTAATGGTATGTACTAGACTGGATATTGCCCAATCAGTGGGAGTTGTAAATCTATGGCCAATCCAGGGAAGGAGCACTGGAAAGTAGTTCAGTGGATCCTTAGATATTTGAGAGGGACCACCAGTAGGCATTTGTGCTATGGAGGTTCAGATACTTCTCTACATGGTTATGTAGATTCAGATATGGCAGGTGATTTGGATGGTAGGAGAAGCACCACAGGATATGTTTTAACTATTGGTGGAATGGTGATTAGCTGAATTTCAAAATTGCAGAAGGTTGTTGCCTTATCAACTACAGAAGTAGAATATATTGCAGGCACAGAGACTAGCAAATAAATTATATAGATGACATGATTCATGGAAGAGCTTGGAAAGGAGCAAGAGAGTTGCAGATTATACAATGATAGTCAGAGTGTAATTCATTTAGCTAATAATTCAGCCTTTCATTCAAGAACAAAGAATATACAGCTTAGGTACCACTTCATTAGATAGGTATTGGAGGATGGTGAGTTAAAGCTGGAGAAGATCCATACAGATAAGAACCCTGCTGATATGTTAACCAAGTTGGTAACAAAGGAGAAGTTGAATCTTCATTCAACTTTTGTAGGTCTTCATGATTGAGTTTGAAGATGGAAGAGCTAGAAGATGTTGTTATACAGGTATTGGTGTAGCTATTTATCTCCAAGTGGGAGATTATTGAGGTGTGAAGCTAAAAGCTTCACCAAATGAGTATATTGTAGGTTGCAGGAATTACACAGTCACCGACATCGATTAGGAGCGACCGACATCAGTCAAGAGTCGACTAGGAGATGTCAGCATTGGTTATGTTTGGCTGACATCGGTCAAGTGCAGATAGGCAGGGACTGACATCGGTCACCTGTGCGTCTAGAATGCTATTTCCGTGGATAGAATAAAATGTTTGCATGGTACGATTAAGTGTTAGTCTTAAGTCCGCATCTCTATCTTTAGTAAGACTGTTTAGAGCCCTTGATTTAGGAGGTGCATCTAATGGCTATAATTTTATGCTCATGTTTCCTAATATTATATATAGGATTAGATCTTCATAGCTTATTATAATTGGAATAGAATAGTACAAGAATTGTATATGTGAATCAATCCAGGTTGTTGGAATTGATTGTAATTGAGAGAGAGAACTCTTAAGGGAAAGAGATCTGGAAAGAGATCTGTACATCTAAGAGAGGTGTGGAAGAAAAGAGGTTTCTTCAATTGTAATTCCTTCTGTAAAGAGTTTAATACAAGTTTTTAGGGTGGTTTCTTGTATCTCTTATTGTTTGTTGTTTTCTGATTCTAGTTACTTATCTTTCTGGTTTAATTTCGCATTTAATTGCTTTCATATAGTAATCTACATTGTTGGTTGATCCCCAACAATCAATCATGAATAATAATGTAAATGGATACTATTATATAAAATATTACCTATAAAATATTTATTAACTTTAATATACTTGAAATCACATTCATCTCCCCTATTCTAGACCTAGTGTAACACAAAATTCTTTTTTCTTCTTTTAAACAATTTTACAGATAAAGATTTAGATCACATATTAAGACCATATCCATATAGAAACACATAAATATTCATGAGATACATATGAAAAAATATTTACACCAAAATAAATACACTCTGTCATTGATCAAACCTTCCTACATATGACAAACCTACTTGCAAACCTATTACAGGCCTCTACACAAACTTCTCTCTACTATACTTTTCTTCATCTTTTTCCTTGTACATATGAATATAAATATATGATTATTATTGATAGATTTATATCATATATTATCTAAAACAAACCTTAAGTGTATGTTTATTAATAATATATAATATTTAATTATTCTTAATAACCTCCTCAATAAAGAATATGTTATCTTCTGCCCTATTTCAACGTTGAATCCTCCTTCTAGATAGATGTGAGGTTGATTTACACACTTATATAGAGGTAAAAGTATATTTAGATAAAATTATTGACCTTATAAGATCACTAAAATATATTCATACCATTTTTAACTATCCATAAGGATTACAAACCTTACAAGATAATTTAAATATTCAAACTTCAGGTTTTGGGGAGAAAACCTTTGAAATTAGCTAAAAGTGTCTATAATTAAACTTTGATGACTTGACCACTATTATATGACCAAAATAGAACTATTTATTATTATTAGGAAATATATATACATTTAAAATAATAAAATGAATTAGAACACTAATCCTTATTATTTAACACATAACTTAATGAACTCTCTTTAAACTGCTATGTATAATTTTGTATCTTTTGACTAATGCCCCTGTGTCAATCTTCCAGGCTTAAAACTTTCATGAGATGTTTCTCATGAATTTATTGATATAATAATTTTTTTTAAAAATATATATAATTAGTTATATTCTTCCATCAATTTCTCATATAATTGGGCATGTTCTTTACTCCCACACTTGTATCTCTTCTTCCTTGTTGCCTTCTCCATCCATGTTATAACTACAAACACAATTAACTCATTAAGGAAATAAAAAATTATTATATGAATTTGATGAATTATCCATCATTTTTAATTACTTTAATGTTACCCATAATACCAATCATCACTATGAACTATGCATTTTTCATCTTCCTTTGTCTTTATGATGATTGTTTCCTCAATTAGTTGCTTATGGACTTGTCCATTGTCCATGTTGATCATAATTTTTGCCTCTCCTTAATTTAAAACAAATTGTTCTCAAATTAATTTTATTAAATTATGTACCTTTGTTTCAAATTGTAACAATGATTTAGTTACCAATTCAAATTTTTCTTCATATGATGCTTTTTCATCTTCTTTATCTATGTTTTAAACTTCAATGGTTGATTGGTCTTCAAGCTTAGGATTAATGATCACTTCATTCAATGTTTCCATTATGTAAATAATTAAATAATTTATATGTCATCCTTAATTTAGGTTGTTTCTTTGAATACTACCTTTTTAATTTATTTTTTGTAGGAAACAAAATCTCTTCATACCAAGAATCTATATCCTCTTTAGTAAATTGATTTTCTATATTCTTATCATTATTTTGAAGACCTTGTCGATATTCTTCCTCCTCTTTTTTTATTGCTTCATGTAATATTAAATATGAATTTTTTTCATCACATGCCTATCATTCTCTTTGTTTTTTGGATTTTTCTTGTTATCTTTGTCATTTAAGACTACTGCACCTAGTTTGTCTTCACTGTTATCATCTTTATTATCTTTTGCATCCTCTTAGATCATGATCCCTTCTTGTTCATCCAAAAGTTAATGATATATGTAAAACTGATTTTATTTACTATCTTTATATGTTAATAATCCACATTGAGTCTTCTCTTCATCTTGGATTAAGATAAGCACTACTCCACCAAGTGCTTCATATTTCTTGCATATGATCCTACTCATTGACTCACAAGTTTCATGCTCTCCAAATTGTTGAAATACATACACAACATCAAAATAAATATTACATAAAAATACTTGAGGCCACATAGTCCCTGAACTATCTTCTTGCTGCTTAGGCTATAATATTTCTTCTTTCCTTAAGGCAACTCTCATTTTGTGCCTTTTTCTTCTCTCTTCTATCAACTTGATTTGCCATTTCAATTTTCTATTCGACTCCCATACACACCATGGATTATTCATACTCTCTACCATGAGCCTCATCAATTCTATCTGTTACTTCACCTCATCCATTTCCATTTGGAAATATTCCTCTTATTTTTATCTTCTTTCCTTTACTCTTTTTTCTCTTAACTAGTTCTTACTTTTAGGAAGTCCATTTAGTACTTTTTTCACTCTCTAGAAAGTCTTTTTCACTTTGGAATATCTTTTGTCTCACCTAAATCTATTGCACCTTGGTATTTTGACTTACTCTTCCAAGTATTCTCTCCTTGTATCTATCTCAAGATCAGTCATTGTGCTCTTTCTCTTGAGCTCCCCTAAGTTCTTTATCTCTCTTTAAGCCTCAATGGCTTTGACCTCTTTTCAAGCCTTAATGGATTTAACTTATTGGACCACTTTTTCAACTTCTTGTAAATTGATCACTATAACATTAATAATTTAACACAATTATTAGCTTCTCAAGAGCTTATACCAAAGCTTTAATACCAAAATTTGATAGCAAAGGTCCCAATTACTTGCATAATCTAATGTTATTTATACCCATACCCTTACTTGAAATTTATTCCCAATCTATCTTGAGTTATATTTTATTGTTTTTATTATATTTATGATGGCCAATTTTAGTCAATAATCCTTACTAGGATTCCTTTTTAGGTTTGATTCACAATCCTCTTCACTATAGGTCTACAAATTATCTTTAAGTTTGTCCTCACTGAACATGTCTTTAATAGATTTATACTCTTTAGTATTGGTCCTTTAGGACCAATGGGCTTATATTTTTTTAAGTATAAAACTCCTTTGTGTCTATCCTTGATATTTCTATAAATCACATCTCTTCATTAAATTCTTTCTTATCAGTCTTGTATCCTACATAGAATTTCACTACCAAGATCTTATTCTTTGATCACCCAGTTGACTATAACTTGTAGTATGGATTTAATAAATTTTAATGACTTGTTTTGTAATTTTAAAAGCTTCATCACAAAATAAATTACTCCATTATTAAACCTCAAACACTTTGAAAAACTCATTTAGGGTTTACACCCTCTTATTAGATTCTTAAACCATCTCTTTCATATACCTGTTATGACACAGTCCTTATTATTTGATATTTTTAGGTTCTTAAAGACTTAAAATAATTATAAAATACTCTATGGTAATCAATTACACCCTAATATAATTTATTAAATCATTTTGAATACTATAATATATGACATGAACCTTTAAGCCTCTTGAAACTCTACTTTTACACATAATATTAGAACACAGTCAACAATATTTTCTTGATCTCAATGACATAAAACCTATAATAAATTATAATATTTAAATAAAAATATCTCAAATATACACATTAAGTTTTATGAATTTATAGTGGAGGATTACAAATTTATGGTCCTTTTACTACTCTCATCTGTAACTAAGGTTTGCATAGTTAAGAATGGACCCGTGAGCTTTTTAAGAATGAGTCATCAAGTGTAAAGGATTTATTAGTATAATAAAACTTATGATATGAGATTAAAAACTTTATCCTATCTCTCCAAACTTATATTCAAGTTCATGCAATTGTTTGTTTGTACAATAAGATAGTTGTGTCTAACTATAAGTGTACAAAATAGGGGTTTGGTGGGTTTCATTCATCAAAACATCAAAATCACTATTAGATCACTTTAAATATGAATTAATAATAATAATAATCAAATATTTAATAAAAAATGAATATAATGATTCAAAACCATAATTCTCTCATTTATGTAAGAATCTCACTTTTCTATATACAGACCTTAGAGCTCTAATGGCAGATTATCATATAATGGATGAAATTAATATTTTTCTCATTAATAAATCAAGCATAATAATTTAAATGGATAATATTATATCATATATTACCTATAAAAGAGTTATTTAACCTTTATATACTTTAAATCACATTCATCTCCCATTTTCTAGACCTGTTGGAACACAAAATTCTTGCTTCTTCTTTAAAATAGTCCTATAAATGAAGCTTTATACCACATATTAAGACCATATACATATATAAAAAAAAATTAATGATATAAATATGAAAATATATGTTATAAAAAATAAATATACTCTTTCATTTATCAAACCTTCATACATATGATAGACCTACTTGCAAAATCTATTACATACCTCTACATAAAACTCTCTCAACTCTACTTTTATTCATCATTTTACTTGTACAAATGAATAGATTTATATGATTATTATTGATATATTTTAACCCTATATTCTCTAAATTAACTCTTAACTGTAGGTTTCTTTATAATATAGAAAACCTAATTCTTCTCAACAACCTCCTCAACATAGAATATGCTATCTTCTGCCCTTTTTCAATGTTGAATCCTCTTTATAGATATAAGTGAGGTTGATTTACACACATATATAGAGGTAAAAGGATTTTTAAATCAATTAATTGACCTTATAAGGTCACTACAATAGGTTCATATCCTTTGGAACTAGCCACAAAGCTTACATGCCTTACAAGATAATTCAAATATTCAAACTTGAAATTTTGGCAGTAAAACCTTTGAAAGTAGTTAGAAGTGTACATAATGAAACTATGATGACTTTAAAAATATTATATGACCAAAATATAACTCCTTATTCTTATTATGACCTATATATACCTTTAAAAACATAAAATTAAACATAACATTTCTCTTTATTTTTCAACACATAACTCAACCTACTCTCTTTAGACTATTATGTACAATTTTGCATATTTTGAATGATGACCCTACATCACATTTATTATTCAATGTTAATTAATCACCCCTAGGATAATCCTAAAATTACCACTCCTAATTAAACAATTTCTCAAGTGAAAAGGAGAGAATTTTTTCGAACGCCTCAAAATTTTCCTATGCAAATGCCTTAGTGAAAACATATGCATGTTATTGATTTGTTGGGTAATATTAGAGTTGTATGTTGTTGTTCTGAACATTTTTACAAATGAAATGTACTTTCACCATAATTTTTTTGGTTTTATCATGAAATATAATATTGTGAACAAGATTAAATACTCCTTCATTGTCTACATAAAGTATTTTTGGATGATTATGTGGTATTCCAAATCATTCAAGTATACATGTAAGCCAAATCACTTCACAAATAGCTCCTCATAATTCATGATATTATAATTATGTGGATGATCTTAAAACATAAGTTTTTTATTGATCTCCCATGATATTGATCTATATCCTAAAAATAATAAAAATCTTGATGTATATTTTCTATCATCACATTCCCTGCATGATCTAAATCTAAATATCATATCAAGAAGAAATTTTCATTCTTCTTGAATTATAGACCAAAATCCATGGTTCCTCTAATATATGTCAAAATTCAAGTGGAGAAGTTTTGGATCTTGCATGAACCATGAAATATAAATGACATCATAACTAATGTCTAGCCTAGTATAAGTCAGGTAAATAAGACTCCCTATCAACTATTGATATAGAGTTACATTTACCTATGGTGATGGATCTACTTGAGACAATTATTGTCTTTCTCCATAGCTGTATAAATTGGCTTTAAATCCATCATGAAAAAATTATCAAGTGCTTTCTTGTCATATTTGAGATGATTTTAAAATATATGATTTTATTTCTACCAAAATTCTAAACCAATAAAATATTGCAGAAGCCTGAGATATGTCATGTCAAATGATCGATTTAGTTCTTTTTTTGTTAACTGAATCATCTTCACTAAAATTACAGTGGTTAATAGATCATCAACATATACAATAATTATTACCATCTCCCCCCTTAATATTTGAGGTATAGATTGGGATCATATGGACTCCTTTTGAATCTATATTTCTAGATATGCTCATCAATTTTGATATACCATGCCCAAGGAGCTTGTTTAAGACCATACAATGATTTGACAAGTCTATAAACTTTCTCTTATTTTATTGGTATCACAACACCTTATGGTTGAGTCATGTAGACTTATTCCTATAATTATTCATTAAGAAACTCACTTTTTATGTCTATTGGATGGAATTTTCAACCAAACTATGTAGCTAGAGAAAAAACCATCTTGATAGTTTTGATCTTAGTTATGGGATTAAAAGTATCCCCATAGTAAATGACTTCTTTCTGAGAATACCCCTTTATAAACAACCTTGCCTTATTCTTATTGATATTTCCATCTAATTTTTACTTTGAATTGAAAATCCATTTGCATTTGATTGGCTTCTTCCTTGGTGTAAGGTCTACAAACTACCATGTTTTTTACTTCATCGGTGAGTTATACTTTACATCCATGGAATTTTTCCAAGGTTTTGAATATAGGGATTCTTTAAATATAAATTGATTGATATATTGAAAAAATATACTCATTAAGGACAAATTGACCTATCCTAAATCCATATAATGAGTCCTTTTTCTAGTCGTAGAAGTATCTATAATGTCATTTAATTTAACATCTCATATTATACTTTTATACCATTTAGCCATATTTTGAGTGGTTCTTATTGTGGTGGAGCTAAACCATTATTCCCATTATCATTATTGTATTCTGTTAGGGGATTTTTATCTTATGCATTCTCTATGAGACTAAATGATTTACCAAGTGAGCTTGTATAAGGAGATTCTTATTCTTTCTTTTAAAAAAAATCAAAATTGTTGCTAGTGAGGATTTTCTTGGTCTTTGGATCCATTAGTCTATAGGCAAGTATTTTTTCATTGTACTCTAAGAAAAGATAATTTTTCTTACTTCATGTCAAGTTTATTCCTCTCATATTTTGTAATGTGAATATTTTATTAATATATAAAAAATAAAATATGTGTTATTAATGGATTTCACCCTGACCATGCTTCTTGGGGTGTTACCCCATCAAGAGCTACAATGGGAACTCTATTGAGAAAATATAGTCAAGTTTTTATTGATTCTACCTAGAATACATTTTTCAAGCCTAAATCACATAGCATACACTTTACCATTTACAAAAAGTATAATTTATCCATTAAAAAACAATTTTTTTTTTTGTGATATATGTGGAGGTGCCATTTTATGATGAAATCTAATTTATTTCAAAAAAATTAAACTCATTACTAGTGAATTGCCCCAAGGTCTGGGTAGAGTGTTTTAATTTTCTTACGAGTCTCTATTTCAACAAATTTGAATTTTTTGAAAGTTTTAAAGGCTTGAATATTTATTTTTAGATAGTAAACACTTATTTTTTTGAATAAATCATCAATAAAGAGAATGAAATACTTAAACCCAACATGACTAGGTGTCATCAATCTAAAAGATTGATATGTACCAAATCAAGTTTTCCATGGGCTTGATATGTACTTGTCTAAAATTGAGCTCTATGTTGTTTACCTGCTAATCAATTTTGAAATTTATTTATACCTTTTTTTTATAGATGGAAACCATATTACCATGTCAAAATGATGGTGCATGTTGAAATATCCAACATTGATGCGACCAAATATTTTATGCCATAATTGTTTGAAACAAGTGTTTGATTGTTTTTCTAAATGAAATAAAGATAAAATATTTGGCTCACATTGGATGCTCATGCAACAATTTTGGAATTTTTGTATTTATTTCTTATTAAACATGTTTTATTTCCACATTTATAATCAAATTCAATCTTCAGATTGAGGTCCAAGAGTTGACTGGATAAAAAGGGATTCTTAGTTAAGATAGGTACATATAATACATCTATGATTTTATAGGTATGTGTGTCAAGAGACAATGAAATGTTACCTAGTCCTTGTACATTTTATGATTTATCATCACCTAAAGAAACATGATTTTATAGGTGTGTGTGTCAAGAGACAATGCAATGCTACCTAGTCCTTATACACTATATGATGTATCATCACCCAAAGAAACATGATTTTTGTTGGGTGTGTCCTTCAAAGTACTAAACCAATGTTTACACCTGAATCAACATACCAAATATCAAAATTTCATAATTATTTATATAAATTGGTAGAGTAGAAGAAGTCTACATTTTCATCATTGTCTTCTTATTAAGAAATGTTACCATGTTGCTTTATTATATTCTACCAAATTCCTTTTTTATGTCCATGTGGTTTACTTTAAATTGATGGAGGTGTTTTTTGGATAGTGAGATTTTAGCCACTTAGACCTTTTTGGACTGTATTATACCAATAATATTTGAGTTCATGTTCTTTATGACTACAAAAGAAACATTTTTTTATTTACTTCCTCATGGATTTTGTTGAGGACTCTATTTTGATGATGACTTTGAACACTTGAGGGTTTATATTAAATTATTTCCAATATCATTAGATAATAACTTTGAAAATAATTTTAATAGAAAAAATGTTGCCTCATAAAGTGAAGAAAGCCACACGAGAGAGAGAGAGAGATGGGAGTTGACAAGTGGGAAAACTATCAAATGGAGAAAAAACCCACAATCTATTAGAAGCCTTGCAAACAAGGAAATCTAAGTACAATAAAAAATATAATATAATGGAATGAAATAAGAGTGGCCTATTGATAAAGAAGAATCACAATAATGCAAGATCAAGATTGGTTGTTGTGTTGTGTAGAATGGGAGAAGAGATGGCTCTTTGTATAGAGGAAAAAGAAGGATGAAGGAGTTACAACAATCCCATAATGACCTTAAAAGGCCTCCTTGATGTCTTCCATGTATCTTATTCTCAAAGAGAGTAGGTGGAAGTGTGTGAAATGTGGAGAGAGGAGTTACTTGTGAAAGTAACTCCCAAACCTACAAGTGGACAAGAGTAGTGATATACACCTCATAAATCTGAGATAAAGTATATATATAAATGTAATAAATGC
Organism: Torreya grandis; assembly: GCA_037957365.1. NCBI lineage: Eukaryota > Viridiplantae > Streptophyta > Pinopsida > Cupressales > Taxaceae > Torreya > Torreya grandis. The sequence continues at coordinate 2,359,407 of JARHVA010001562.1, read as the reverse complement.
ACACATTAAATGGGCTTAAGATAAGCCTAAAGAAGCCTAAAGGACTAAATATGAACCAAAATAAGGTTAAATATACTATACTCTCTATTAAGTTTAATTTAGGGTTACAAAAGTGAAGAAAACATTTTACAAATAAGGGAGTTCAAATTATATTATACTCTCCCTTAATTGAAACTTCCTTCAAGATGAATTACAATAGTTTGATAAATAAAGAAGAAACAAAGGTGATGCTAAAATTCACAAGAATGAAAGTGTAATCATCAATAATCTCCAAGAAGCCTCTTGAAATAAGATGGTCAATTTGAAATGGAACAAAGACCAATAATAAAGAGAAATGATCCACTCAAACTTACAAAATAAACAAGATAACACTAATATTTCATGTTAAGTGAAAAATATGCCATAAAATATGATATACATACATAATTTACTAAAAGTAGATTTAAAACAAGGTAAATGATCAACCAAAAATTGAGAGGATTTTTTAGTTTTTTAATTTCTTCCAAATATATATAGAGAGCAAAACAAAATTGGAAACTTCAATGGAATAAACTTCATATATGTATATAGATCAACCAAAAAATTATATGTTTCCTTTTTAAAAAAATTTGTTTCTTCTCTTTTTTTATTGCATAAATATATAATAGGAAAATAAATGAGAGGAAGATTTAAAATATCTTAACCTAATTTTCCAGGATTGAGTTTCAAACAAAATGCTTCTATCCACCACTTGATTTCTTCTCTACTGCTTCTTTGTTGTTATCAATATTCTGCAACAATGGTCTTAGTGTGGACATGGATCTACCCTAGGAGGAGATATGAAACATTATGTCTTATTTTGATATTCAAACCTTTTTATTGCTTCTTCATATCCTCTTGAATTTTTCCATCACATCTTATTCATAGGCTCATAGTCTAATTGTTCTAATACCATATATTAAGTATGGATAATATTTTATTTGATTTGATTTCAAGATTTTATAGACATTTATTTATATAAAACTATATGCCCAAAATATTCCCTATACAATAGGTAATGTATTATCTTTTTATCCAAACATACCTCCCAAATGTATTATGGGAGTAATAATATGTTTAAAATGAAAGATATATGGAAAGTTTGTAACAAACTAATAATCTAACCTACTTACTATGAGTAAAAAAGAATTACTCATTTAGATTTATTTTTCAATGGTGAATTAATCACGGCTAAACTAATCTTAACAATATTAAACATAACTAGTGTTGTTGTCCATGTTGTGATTTTATATAACCACCCATTTTAACTAATTTAATTATTAGGGTTGATGACGTTAATATTTATTTGTATTTCTTTTGTTGGGTTGATGATGTCAACAAAAACTAAGTTTTTGATTTTAGATATTTTATTTCAATTTACAAGTTTCCCTTAATCATTTATAAAAATAAATAGGATCCATTCACTCTTGTCATACACATAATTATAGCATACAAATAATAAGATGATTAAGGTTAAGAGGAGTTTTCATGAAATAAGATAAGTTAGAATGAATTTAATAAAAAAATTAATAACATGTGTAACACCAATGAGGTATACAAGGTCTTTCAAGTCTCTAAATTTTATTTACCTATGATTTCATTTATACAACTTGAATTTAGCAACAACCATCTCTAATAAAGTGTTACAAACTAAAATGATATTATTGCATCAATAATCCAATAAAATTTAAGTGTTCTTAACCCAAATATATAATTTTATTTTACTTTGAAACTTGACTCATCAAATAATGGAAATTGTCATTTGATAAACTAAAAAATTGTGTGATGAATATCCAACTCTCAAATCAAATGTAAGGTATTTAGTCAATGTTTTAATTTTTATTAAAATCAAATAAAATATTAACATCCTTTTGGAATTGAGTGTTTTAATGTTTTTATTTCTCTTTTTCCACTATATATTAGTGGTTTCATCTTATATATTATCTTGAATTAATTTAATTTTAATTTTAATTGAAAAAGGTTACATATAGATGTATCTTAGAATAAGTCTGACAAATTCAATATTATTTTGAAAATATGTAAAATTTATGGTTTATTAGACATTTTGACAATGAAAATGTTCACATCTACTTTATTAAGAGATAATGTTTAAAAAAATAAGAAGGAATACATCCAAGATCTATTTGATGTATTTATAAATTTGAGAAGGTTTATTTTACAATATAAAACATTTTGTCTCTACATAAAGCACACAAGTGATGGAAAATATGTTGATTAATCCATGATGAATAAGCACCATGTTCATAAATAGATAAGTCACTTGTATTGACAAAATTGTTGAAGCCTTATTTTCAAATTAAAGGTTTAGAATCAAGATTCATCTATTCCTTATTTTTAATATGTGAATGTTATTGAAGATTGCAATTTTTATTATTTTATAGATTTGAAAGTAGGATATTACAACATATGAAAGAATAAATATGAAAATTCAGTTTATTGAATGTCAGTCAATATAAACCAAATTGGAATAAGTATGACAAAGCAACACATTTTTTATAAAATTATTTATTCTTAATAAATTTACTTGTATTATACTATAGGGTAATGCTTTTGTTAATTTTACCCACTAACATTTCTCAATTAAGAATCGTATAGGACTATACATATTTCAACTTGTTATAAATTTATATTTTTACAAATTTAGCGTAGAATATATAAAGTAGAAAGATAACAAGAACAATGGTGATAATATATCCCATAAGGTTAAAAATAGCTTAATAAGGAATACAACATTAACTAGTTGTATACAATATCAAATATTTAGTATAAGAGTTAATAAAAAACAAATAAAATGAGTCTGACCAAACAAGGGAAGTGAAAGCTCCACCACTAATGTAGAGATAAAAAGAATGGCTCTAATCATTATAGATAAAATATATGTAAAATATAGATGAAAATCCTACTTGTAAAAATAATTTGTATGCCAAAATACTAATATGATTTAAAATTATAAATTTATTCAATTGAAGAGGCTATATTGTGTAGTTGAAGCCCAAATCAAAATATCTCACATTTGACTTTTTTTTTTTAAAATGTGAATATTAAAAATGTGTAGTCAATTTAAAAATAGGAGAAAAAAGTTTGAAGGTATAATCCTATTAATGAATTTTAAATTTATGAGGGTTTTGGAAATAGGACAAAAACCCAAGATATTTTTATTTTCATGATATCCATGTTAAATAAATAATTTATTTTGGTTACCCAATAGTGACATTCTCTCTTAGAGTTAAATTATGAAAAGAGTGATTCTTATGGTAGCCAAGCAATTGAAGTGATTATTGTGCATAAATTTATTTTATAAAGGAATGCTACAAATTTTTTCTTAATTTTTTTAATCATATGCTAACTATTAACTAAGGTGTAAATAAAAATGTCATTAGTGTAATGAATACTCATGGATGTTGGCTCAAGACAAGTGAATATCCCCATGTCAAATAATAATAATAATAATAATAATAATAATAATAATAATAATAATAATAATAATAATAATAATAATAATAATAATTATTATTATTATTATTATTGTTATTATAATAATAATAATTATTATTATTATAATAATAATAATAATAATTATTATTATTATTAAAATGGACATATTAAAGAGGCAAATAAGTGATTGTGTTATTTGGCATGAATATATAATTATAATATTGCATTTTTTTAACTTCAAGTGATTTAAATAACTTTAAATCACTAGGGAAAAACTAATGTTGGGTATAAATATATAATTTCATATTACTTTTCAAAATTTTATCATACAATAAATTTAATGGTTAAGAAGATGTTTTCCAATTATTAACTATCGAGTGGGATAAATTACATACATATAGGTTGTACTAAATATTTATTTATTCTACAATGGTTTGGAATGAATCTTAATGGGATATATGGGGTTTTATTTCATGGTATTTTTTTGAAAAGATAGATAAGGTTTTAGAGATAATTGAGTACATATTGATATATTATTAAATAGGTTTTTTTGGGTGTTTTGAATTCATTAGAAGGGTTTAAATAAATGTCCTATTTTAGCTCAGATATCATTTACTCATTGGGGTGTTCATCATAGTTATTGTGGTGCCTTTTACATTTATAATAGTCTAGATCACATAATTTTGAATCAAAACCTTGTCAATAATTCATATTAACTCAAATTTTATTAATTATAAATGTGATCTCTAATCCTTATAGTCTACATTTATCTATATTATTTGTTTGTATATATACATGAAATTTGAGTCCCAAACATTAGATATGGAATTTTTAATTCAAATAGAAACTATAGTGATTTTAGGAAGAAAAAGTGTAAGATGTTATAGTTTGGTATCATAACACGATTTTACACTTTGATGGCAAGTTGAAAAACCCATGCAATTGTATTAATTTAATTATTATGAATAAATGAACATTTTAAGATATCATAGATATAGGGTATAACTCCCAAATATCTAACCATTCCTTTTTATTTTATGTTAGTATATTTAATTATTCATAAATTATTGTATGATTTTAATATGCACTTATAATATTTATTTATAATTCATGGGTGGGCATGAATTAGTGCACACTTATCTATAACCTATTATTAGAAAATATTATGAATTACGTAAATCTTTAATTAACTTTTTCTAAACATAATTTTGTCTTTTTTGATTTTTAACTAGTCGCCATAACCCTATCCCTAACCCTAGCCTCTTCTCTTATGTATATAAAAACATAGAGTGCTAGTAGGTGAGATATATTGTTGAATAAAGTTACTATTTTATTGGTAGAATGATGAAAGTGCTCTTAATCAAAATAGGTAGCTATACTACTCAAATGAATTTGAATTATATTATTTTAAAGATTTTATAGATTTATTTATGCATGTAGTGTAGGTGTTTGTATTTTAGTAGTTATCATGATTATAGACCCTATCAATATAATTTAATATGGTATCAAATTTTAAAATATTATTTCTAAGCCATCCTTACTAGTGTCAAAATTTAGAACTACATTTGGTAGTATCAAAATTTATAATATCATCTCTGAGTCAATGTTCTTTGCTGGTATCTAAATTCATAATAGTTTCTAAGCTAGCCCTATTTGGTGAATTTTACTCCTACATTTTGGTTAGATAGAAAATATACTCTTGTTTACATATCCAGATTTATGGAGGTTAATTTTGAGTCATTCCTTTAGAGGATTCATCATATTCAATGATATTCTACAATGTATTGAAACATTTTTATTCTTGATCTATTATTGTACATGGGTTTCTCAGTAGAAATAGTTTTTGGGACCCTTCATTATGGTCTTAATCTTTTTTATCATTTACCACACCACATAACGTGATGTTCATGGGGGTATTGGTGTGTGTCATTTTCACACAAGTTATGAAATCCACCCTAGGTATTGTTATTACTAAGGTATGATTTAATATGTGTAAAAAATTATTTAATATATATTCAATGTCAGTATCTATCTTCACATGTGTGAGAAGGTTAGGTGTAACTTTGGGAATGATCCCACTTTTATTCTACCAATAATATCTCTCATATTTTTTTCCCCTATATAAGGATCCTTTGAGTTCATATCAAAATAATGGTGTAGAGTCATATACTAAATTGGTGAATATTTAGGCTTGTAGAGAGTCATATTTTAGGGAAACCATTGTAATTGCATATAATCATTTTTGTATTACTTTGTTAATTAATTTAATGTCACTTATGTTGGTGAATATCTTTCTTTATTATGAGTACATATGTGTGAATGGTTGCATTATGGATTTTTCTTAGGCCCTCTCATTTTTTATTATATGAAATCATAACAATGTTACCACCTTAAAAATACCCTCTTCCACTCTTAAAATATACTTGAGATGATTAAATTGGCCCTCAAATAAGGGTTTTGTAAATATGTTTACTACCTAATCATCTGGCCTTTTCCTCATCAAAATACATCATAAGGGGGGATGATATTATAGATAATTACTCATATACTATTGTAAAATTTTAAATATGTACTTATAATATTTATTTTTAATTTTTGGATATGCATTAATTGGTGCATACTTATCCATAACCTATTTTATAGAATATTTTCAAGTAAGCAAATATGTAATTGAATTAATATAGTAATGGTTTTATATTATCCTATTTGTAACTACTCACCAAAACCCTACCACTAATTCTAACCTCCTCTCTTATATATATAAGAACATAGATGGCTAGTGGGTTGTATATAATATATATGAGAGTTAATATTATACTAAAAGAATTAGACTAATGATCTTAATTAAAAGAGGTAGTTATATTACTTGAATGATTTGTTTTTAATAAGTTTTCATAGATTTATTTATGCATGTGTTTTGGGTGTTTGTATTATAGTATAGGTAATATAATTCTAGAACCTATGTAAATAATTTAATGTTTTATCATCAATAGATGAGATGGATAATGTCAAGGGGGTGAGCTAAAATATAAGATGAAATTATTATTACCTTTATAGTTTTCTAGCGAAAGAGGAGAGGGTATACCTTCTAGGCATATAGATCTTGAGATACTAACAATGCTTTGAAATCCCAAGGACATGATAACTCATAGGCATGATAAAATATTGAGCTAGCATTAAGACCATAGTGTTACTAATATCATAGTTCTCACTAGGAGAGAAAACTAAATAAATTAGTTGGGAGATCACCCACTATGAGAGATCATGGTATTGAGAGTACACACCAAATTTTAAATAAGATCACTTGTGAACTTAAGAAATATAACCTTCCTAAGCTCAATGGATGATGTTTTGGTATTGAGGCTAAATTACAGTTTTATTGACATATGTTGATTTGGGTTAATATATTTATATAGTAATAGTAAGGATGAATTTTATATATTTAAGTTGAAAATTGAATAATCTTTAAGGTATGAATATCAAGAAAAAATAGACAATTTGAACATAAAAAATATAACCTAAGACAAGTTTGAGGAATTATTTTAGAAACATTACCTTTTAGGCATATATTTTATTAGAATGATGAATCAATTCAATACCATTTAATAGGATAATATGAAAGTGGTATATTATGAGCCATTTTTATTGAGTATTCTTAAGTATGTTCTATTCATTAAATATGATTAAACCAAGACTAACATAAGTCATAATGTCCTCCCACTTACCATCAGGAGTTGTGTGTAAATATTCAAGCTTAATAAGTTATTTAAGGTCACCAGCAAGCCTTAATTAGCTAATCAATAAATATTTAGATATAATGATAAAATTAGATCTTGTTAGGACACACAAAGATTTTTTTTACATTGTATCCTCCTAGGGTTTTCTAATGCCATCAAGATTAATAATAGCAACACCATGGTCAATGTGATTGAAATAATAATGATTATTAGTACAAGGGATAGGATTATTATCCACATAGGTTTTCATTTCATGTGTAATATTAATGTCCACATCTCCAATAAATTAGACATAATAATATTGGTGGTATGCCTACTAAGGTAAGAAAGTAAGGACAACTATATATTATGTAATATATTTTGGGTGCGATGCATTTTGCATGATAATGTACATAAAAGGACTATTTCATATAACTTGGACTTATCGACAGTCCAATTTTTTTAAAAAAAACTATCATAAATAAATTAGATTATATCCAAATTAAATTGGACTGTATCGAGATTAAGTTAGACTTATTACAAATAACTCATATCTATCTAATGTATTTGTGATAAGTCCAAATTATTTAAAATGATCATAAATAATTTATATATTAGTAGTTGAAAACTATCATAAATAAATTAGACTTCATCAAGAATTACTTGGACTTATAACAAATAAATCACATCTATATTATGTATTTGCAATAAGTCCAAATTATGCAATCGTTTAAACTCGTTCACAGACCATGAATTTATAGATATTATAAGATGTGGTAGTATATTTCTTAAAGAAAAATAATTTGTACATCAATATTGCACTTGGTCGATATGTGATTTAGAACACCTAGGATGATTCGGATGCCATGTGTCATTGATTGATTGGATGGTGAAATATCTATTTAATATCCTCATGACTATCAAATTTTATCTCCTATTATCTCACAAAATATTGGGTGCCACATGAAAATCCAAATAACATTTTTTTATATGCAAAATTTGAAGAACAAATCTTGATGCACAAGTGGGACATTCTAAGGTGTAAACCTCGAAGACCTTTTCACATACACAAGAATTCAAATTATATTTTGCAAAACACAAAAGCTATAGTGTACTAAATTATCAGATGTGAAAATAATGAAGGCCTTTAACCCAAGACCATTTTGAAGGATGAAAAAATGTGAAGTGGAAATTACAATAGTTAAAAGCTATTAAATAGATGCATAGTTATCAAAATATTGAATTGTCATAGTAGAAAATATAAAAATCAAATGCCAAAGTGTATTTTCCAAGACCCAAAATGCAAAGTGCCACTATAAATAAATAAAATATTATAAATTCTCAAAAAATGGACTAAATTTTGAAAAAAAAACATTTATATTTCTCATTCCAAAATTAAGGAAACACCATTTCAAATTTCCCAATCTTTTTATCTCTATTTTTGTTAGTTCCTAGTGGGATGATGCATTCAAATAGTCTGTTACAATGCCTTTCAAAAAATAGTGAGAACAATTGTATGACCTCTCTAATTTTTATTTAGTTTCCAAGCGTAGATGATACTATTTATGAATATGAATGGTAAAGATGTGTCAATTGGGTTTCACCTCCATTTCTTGTCCAAACAACCTGAATAAATTTTTGCTTCTTTTATATCTTCTTCTCCTGCATGAAATAAGATGAACCAATCTACATTTACCCTTTATTCTATATCCTTATTTGTTTTTAGTATCTCAATATTGATTTTAACTCTAGCAACCTATACTATATAGTCCACTCCTGTAGAATTGTCAAGTCTGATAAATAAAATATATTTGATTTATACATCTTGAGTTGGATCAAATGCAATTCTTGTTCTTTTGCTTCTTAGACCAACATATGTATCTATAGATTTCACTCCAAAATCAAGGGTACTATCATGAACCATTTTATGTAGATCTCTATGTAGGGGTACGTGGTGATAAGTTCTAGGCAAAAACTCTCTTATGCACTCAACTTCAAAAGGGAACATGTCTTCTTTCATTATGACATGGATGTTTTGGAAGTAATATGCTAGATCCTTCCACCTACTATTTTTGGTCAAACTAAATTCATTGAATTAATATACATACTTATTCAATTTATATTTAATTTATTTTTCACTCTTTTTTCTACTTCTATCTCAGTATTTAGAAATAATGGAATCTTGAGACATTTATTTATTTTTCAAGTCTTTGAAATATATTTTTGTTGGATTACCTTCTTGAACATTTGGCTCACCATTTTATTTTATTCCCCATAATGTAATTGGGGGGGACCAATTTCTATCTCTTATAGAGTTTTGCAATGCATATTGGGCTGACCTTACTCCATGCATAGAATAAAGTATTAACCTTTTGTCAAGCCTACTATTTTGTTTCTTCTCTTCAACTAGTAACTATTAACATACTTTGTGAAATCCACTACCTCTTTAATCAAATGTCATGAGGTTTCTTATATTTTCACATGTCTTATAAGTGTCCATCATCTTTGACACACTCCATACATCTTTCCTCTTTATAAATTTAGATAGGTTTCCAAATGTGGCATCAATGTCCTCATGGGTATGTTCTACAGCCAAAAATTTGACCTCGACATCAAGCAAACACCTTTATAGACAAGGAGAGATAAATATTGCAACACATACCTATACAAAAATACATTATTTTGTCAATTTATAAATGTAACATTAGTTTCGTATAAGGTTCATCATTTTTAAAATATAATTATGGATGGAATTACCTATTTTTATTGTCCCCACAACATTTATCTAGTTTAAGGTATATCTTGTAAGGAAGTTTATTGCAAGCAACACTTGCTTGTGCTTCTTCTCTATATTTATTGCATTCAAGGTAGAAGTTGTTAGATAAAAGTGCATCATATAATGGATATTTTGAAGATCCAAGTTTATATAGTAAAGATCCATAAGTATCTAGCACTATTTTATCCATATCCCTGAAACACTTATTCAATAAGGTGATATTAAAGTTATACCCTCCAAAAATGTATAGTAAAAAAATGTCCATATCCACCTAAACCATCACCATGTGTTTTAATCCCTACTATTGACAACTTTAATATTCTATCAATAACTACTTTGATTTTTATCATTATCCTTTGCACAAATATTTTTTATGTTCCACCTTGTCATGAATGACACTGAGGCATTCTTTAGAGCATTTCTCTAACATTCATTTATGTGTGTAATACATTTGTCTTACAAAAATTATTTGATTTGAGTGCATCATGAATTATTGATCGATATGCTTTTCTTGATCTCTAGAAAGGAACCTAGAACATTTCTATTGAGTCAACAAGATGCATGTTTTGCACCTAGCTAAGTCATCAGACATAGCAATGGCCACATCATGAAAATTAGTTCACATCTTATTAAATTTTTTCTAGGATATTGGCTCATATTCCATATCTACTAGTTTTGCATTAATGTGGAACCTCATAAATTTTTGAGTGAAAGATGTTGGAAGATGTCAAACATTTTCTTATGATCTATCTATATCTACCTGGCATGTTAGTCATGGAGAAACATCTATAAAATCATCCACCAATTGGTCCAATAAATCTTTAGCTACCATTGTCTTCTTTTGTAGCTTTTGTTAAAATCTCCCTGCATGGAATGCATTTCATTCCCCACTTTTGTGAAAATTTTAGATGTCCAAAAAGTTACTTCTATTTAATCCATATATTTTAAGCCAAGATTTCAAACAAATCTCTATACCCTAAAAATCAATGCTAGTTTTGTTTTTATTTTTCTTAAACAAATCGATAGAAAGGGCATCTAAGGCATGTTGCCTCCTAACTATTGTGGTGGAATCAAGAAACTTCATCTTTACAAATTTTAGAATCTAAAATGACAATCCTAACTATAATTTTTTTTTGGTGCAACATTTATCCACATACATTATTATAATCTCACTATCTATGCTTTCATCAAACTCCACTTGGCTGAGTAAATTATTTGGTTGACTTTTTTTTCATCCTAAGTATTTTTAGGAATGAGCTAATTTTTTTGGATGCCTTTGTGCTAGGAATTTTAGGTAAGGAGTAACTTCATTATCCACTATATCCCAAACATTTCTAATTTCTTTCTCCTTTGGTGTCATTTATGGTAAATTGATTTCTCTACAAGTCTCAGTGTCCACTATTTTGTTAGAATGCCATCTAACAATATATTTTTCAATTGCCTCTACACTGTAAGTCTCACAATGTTGTATAACATGCCTTATGTAAATTCCTAATTCATTTTATAACATTGGGATAAGAATGCAACCAAAAATCTCCCCTAGTTGTGCAAATTCAACATAACCAGAAGTAATTTTTTTGTTATTTGCAAGAGCTAGACATTGAACAAAAAAATTTTGTAGGCTTTGAAATGTGGTAGGATCATTGATATATTGAAAAAATGAATCCAAGAAAGTATTTTCTTATTACAATGGTTGTATATGTAGAACTGGATGAAAATCATTTTGACTTCATTCCATGTCATTGTTTATAGAGAACTCGTTTGTGATGTGTTGCATAATTATTGTGATCCATATAGTAAAATTATCAAATACATCCTCCAAAATTTCCACAAAAGTTATAACAAGTGGAAATGATAGATTTAGATCAAAATCTTTAGTCACATTAACACTTACACATCTAATAGGTATTTTCTCATTATGGCATGTGGAAGTGAGATTTATGGGTTCCATAGATTCATCATCTAGACCTACCACTTTGTGTATTTTTCCTTCACCAATAACCTTACCATTATTTATGAGAGAAACATAATCTCCACATTGGAAAGCCATTGACATATGATTTTTTAGCTTGGACATTCGAAAAAGACATGAGAAGATTTGTTAATCAGGTTATTTATAAAATGAGTCCAATTTATACCTATATGTAGAAGATAAAGCTATATTTATACTAGAACATAAGCATGGAGATATGTTAAAACCTAAAATTATTAAAAAGGTAATGCATAACATTTTTTTTTAACAACACATCTTATGTTAATCCAAAAAATATTAGATTTTAATATCATATACTTCATACTTCAATTCTTTCTTCATCCTACTTTGAAGGTATCTCCTAAGAGACATTTAAAACAAGCATCATAATGAAATAATTTCATAGAGAAAAATAGCTAATTAAGTCAATATTAAACCATGTATTTTATTGCAATACAAAATGATAATGACAAATGGGGGTTTTGAGTGAAATTATAGAAAATGATTAGCTTCTTATATTTTGGAGTGTTATATTTGATTTTAAACTCTGTTGTGGACCCAAAAGTTTAAAGGCATCTCTTATGAGATACCATTCAAACATGCGTATGGGTACCCTTCAAGTTTTGAAGGTAGTACTAGGTGATACCTTAAAGGGCCTTGTAATACCCTCAAGGCTACCCATGAAACTAATCTTAAGACTTCATTTTTCAATATTTAAGGACATGTGGCATACACCCATGAACCTATGACATTTCAACACTCAAAAAATATTTCAAGTTCATCAATTGAGTGACTCTCCATGATTATTCCGAATATCTCCATCCCATTTACCTGGAGATTAAAAGATGAAACTTTATGTATGAAATCTTAGGGATATTTAAGAAGTGTTGTGGTGACATGTGTCTTCCTCCAAACTACCTTTGAAATTCTTATTAAAAATGAGGCCCACTTCCCTAGGCCAATGGCACACCTTTTCTTTAAAGAAGAACTCCCTTCTTTCCTAAGGAGTGTCATGATGACATGGTCATTAGCAAAAGGGACTGAGACTTCAAGTTTGTAGTTGTGATAACTTGTGCACTCAATAATTTTGTATTCATGATGACCCCGAGTGCTAGCTTTAAGTTTGAGGCCAAATTCTTTATTCTCTCCCAATAGGATAACTACAATCTAAGAGTGAGTAGTGAGGTCATTATTCAATTGTTGGAGTTCCTTGGCTGAGGACTCTTATTCCATATATGACTACATCTATTACTACTTGATTGAAGAATCCAAGAGGTTCTTATGAGTATTCATAATACAACATATTAAATGCATTTAATAAGTTAGTTCAAAATATAAAATATCATTATTTGTACTTTGTTAAAGAAAGGAGACTAAGGAGTAATTAGGTAAAAAAGTACATCAATTTTGAATTAAGTTGGGAAAGTGGTAATGATAAGACATGTATGGTAGAAGGACTTCTAACAGTAATGCAAGACCATTAATGACATGTTGTTTCAGAAGATTACATCTTGTTTGAGGAAAATTGAGTTAGGACATGATAGGATATGCATTAATTTTAAAAATTTTGAGGCAAAAAAGGTCACCATCAAATCCAAAATATTAAAGATGAGGAAGATCACTCGTGCACAGGTAGTCAGTGCATTTAAAGAGGATGATAAGAGAAAATTAGACACCAAAAGCCATAAAATGAAGTAGAGTAACAATGCAAAAACATTACAAACTTTGGTGAATAAGAATATTCTACTATCTACTCTCAATATACTCCCATGTATAAAAATTGATACCCAAATTTAGAACAAATCAATCAAATAACACAGATTATAGGTTTAGTCATGGATAGGAGCAAGTTATTGATCCCATCTATAGATGTAGAGAAGGTAGAAATGGGTATTGGGATAGGTCTTCAATAAACCAAATTCAATGACTTGGATCCCTTTGACTTTGTGGAAATGGTCAAATTTACTCTCTTTACCCTATCAACACAAATAGGTGCACAAATAGGAGCTTTTGCACTTCAACATCTACTTTAGGGTGTTGATGCATTGAGGCTAATCAAGTTACCTAAATTTGATAAATTGGATGAGGTCATGTATACCTTATTAATCTGATACAACTAAGGGGATAATCATTTATCCATAGATATCACCATTTGGATCAATGAGTAGACCATGTTGAGAGCCATAGACCTCCCAAATCATGGAAAATCATTAATACAATACAAGTCCACTGCACTACCAATTCATCCATATGTTTAGGATAAGTTTACCACTAAGGAAGGTAGGCAAACCTTAATTGATTCCATTAAGGATGTTTCAGTGCACATTCTAGTAGAGTGTATTACAAAGAGGTTTTTGTAGATAACAAAGTAGGCTAAGTAGGTAATAAAAGGAGTAATTAGCATTGTGTATCACATAATACAATAGAATGAGAAATTTAATTGGCCTAAGTTTCTCACATTTGATATTACCACTAATATTGAAAAGGTACTTTTAGGTAGCTCATAAAATTTCCAATATTAGTTTTTGATTTTTTTGTTATGCTTCAGCCAATGGAAGGCCCTGCTAGGCCAAGTTAATGTTAATATAGACTTTTGCCTTGATATTACCCTCACAGGCATCACTTAGACTAAGATAGGGAAATATTATGAGCAATTTGGGTAGTTTAACACATGGTGGCTTGAGGCTCCAGTTTTGATTAAGTTGCACCCTTAAATTCCATAGGATGTCATGCAATAATTAGGGAAGAATACACTAGTAACCAAGTTATACAATGGTATTCAAATCAAGATGCATGAGTTGGCCATGCCAATTATGACTCATATGCCATTTTTCATCACAATGGTTTAATAACAAGCCAAAATATAGAGGTAATTATCCCTAGCCACACAATAAGTCAGATAAGAGCAAGAACAACTATAACTAGTTGTGAAAATATAGGCCTCACCCCAGCAATCCACAATTCCTCCACATTAATAAAAATGAAAATGAAAGGGACTTGTGCAAAGAGCCTCATAACCACTAACCAAAAAGATATCAAGGAAAATCAATTCTTGGTTGGATAACCCACATGTCTCAAGGATAGCTTGGAAGTATGAGCTCATAAAGTTGTGGGTTGATTAATAAGAAGTTTTTCAATTCATGATTGAAGACGTCGATCAAATTTTCTATGATAAGAAGGATGAGAAAGAGCTCTTTTTGTAGAAAGTAGTGTGCACTTGCCAAGTGTGGAATAAGGTAAGCAATGACCATTTGGTTGACATTACATAACCCCCTCCCACTATTATTGTGGATATTATAGGTCAATAAGAATCTTAGATCAAACTTGTGGCATAAATTTTTGAAAAAGATCCAAAATTTAGCTCATCATCTATGCAATTTGTATATCTACTAGAAGAAGGGAGCATGGTATGGCCACTAATGTGCAAAAAATGTAGTCTTCATCAGGTGAGTCCTTCAA
Organism: Torreya grandis; assembly: GCA_037957365.1. Lineage (NCBI taxonomy): Eukaryota > Viridiplantae > Streptophyta > Pinopsida > Cupressales > Taxaceae > Torreya > Torreya grandis. Next base: position 2,344,010 of record JARHVA010001562.1, on the reverse strand, counting down.
CCACCATACTCAAATGTTTGGTTTATTTTAAAGAGATAGACATAACAAGTAGTGCCCATTAGGTGAATTCTAGGGGCATGATGAGACATAAGGATACACTTGCCCCTCTAGTCTAGTTGAGAATTTTTTGTGTGTGCAGAGGTGTCATGGTTATTGAATCCAAATATTTGAATCATTCATAATATGATATGGAAGTAGATGATGTATATATAATGGAGGGATCCCTAGATACCACTATTAGAATGAGATCCACCATGCCTACTTCCACATCCATGGAGATGACTTTGGATGTTTTTTTAGCTACCATTGTCTAAGGAAATTCAAGGAGCAAATGCATTCCAAAAATCCATTATGTGAAAGGATTTTAAATTGGAATATATGTTTTTTGGCTATGCAAGGAGAAAGTAGAAGAAAAAATCAAATTACAAAGGCTAGGCATTTCATAAATGCCTCTTATCTTTCTCTAGTTGTGTAAGTCCTTGGTGATCAAGTAATGTCTGAGGAAAAACAACTCAACTATGATGTTGAATCAGATAAAAAAGGATTGGGTGAGTGGACATAATCTATGTACCCAAAGGCAGGCTATCTATGCTAATATAGAAGGCATTTATAAAATTCTAGAGGAATATGTATATCCTAGATACATCTATGTATTAATCTAACTAGATTGTGTAAAGAATGCTTGATTGGAGGTAAAATATTAAAAAATCCTTATATTTTGATAAAATAGAGTTCACAATGGTGGATAAAGCTAAAGTTGTAGTGAATGATGGAATGGCTACAGGGGAAACATTGAACATTGCATTTTAATAATTTTTAGAAGCCAAGGATACCATGATGAAAAAGTTCTAGGTCTGGCAGAATGAGATAATTTTCAACACATCTATGGTTATTCAAGACCAAAGGACTATATGATGATAGATATCCAACCTAAGCTATCAAATACTAAAGACTTCCTTATCATCATAGAAAAAGTAGATGTGCTTAATTTGATGGTCATTCAAATTCCACTACACATTTTATTTACCATGGTGTAGGAAGTACTTGATAATTAGAAAATGCTCAAGCATGAACTCTCATAGGTTGAACCATATATTACATATAACATAGATGAACCTAAGTTCATTCCACCATAGGAGATCCATGCAATTTTATAGAAGAGAAATATAGATATAAAGTCATAGTTTGGGTAGCCACAACCTACATAGTAAGTAAATGTGTAGTTCAAGTTTTACAATTTAAGAACTACAAATGGTAGTAGGAAAGTATGGAAAAATGGAAAACCTAGAGGGATTAATACCACTTTTGTGAAAGGCTAATCTTTTCCAGCTTTACCTGAGATCAGAGTTCAAATTTTACTCAAGATGAAACAATAATTTAAGTACATGAAAGTGTTGGACATGGAGTAGGGACATGTGTACAAGGTATCATTTTTTCATCTATATGATATTTTGGATGTATTTAACCTTGTTAGGTAAGTGATATATATAAAAATGCCATGCTTCTTTTCTTTTTATATGCCAAAAAGTTGTAATGTGAAGAGACAAAGTCATGTAAAAATCTATATATAGTGTTATGATGTTATGTTATATTATTTTGATGTTATTTTTTCCTAAGATTATTTTACCTATGCATGGTGTGAAATGTTTAATATATATATAATCTTATTCTATCTTGTATCATGTTTTTTATGATCTATAATTATTAGTGTCACGTTAGTTTATCTTTATATTTACTATGGTGTATAAAATTGAAGATTATGTAAATTCACTCATGTTATTAGGATTCTTTTCCACTTCTTGATACAAAATCTATACCTATAATTTTCGTGTTTTGGAAAATTTCCATGAAAATATGATAACATTCCTTGAACATGCACATGATTGGAATTTTATTTTAAGGTATATCTAAGGAGATACCTTGAATGGATTTGTAGTACCTTTGAGTATATTATAATGTATGCTTGTAAGGTATTAGGTATTTCATAGGAGAGACTTTCAAACATGCGTTTGTAGTAATTTCAATGGGTATCCCAGTAGATACCTTGAAAATACACATGATCATAATTATTTTAAGATAAAAAGGCCTTTTAATACCTTTAATGGTTCCTCTATGCATAAAGGTATCTCTTAGGAGATACCTTAAAGGTAGCCATGAAGGTATTACAATGCACTTCAATGTTTTTTTTTTTTGTATATTATTTTTTGATTCTATTGGTTAAAATTTGGGTTGAAGGGGCCCATTCTCTTAAAAAAATAAACACAAAATATATACATGACAAAGCCAAAGGAAAAAAAATGGACCAATAGATGAACTTGACAACTAAATCCCCAGGCTTCCAAAATTATGTAAAGTATCAGCCAAAAAAACCTAAGACCAAAAAAAAAGAGACAAAGAAAGCCCAACTATTTTGAATTAGAATAAAACACCAAATTCTTGGTCATAGTACTATCACCTTTGTGGTTCCTTCCTTTGGCATGACTTCCCATGAATTAATCCTTATCTTCTTCATATCTTTTGCATTTAAGGTTGGTAGACTAGATCTCTGCTTTTTTCTCCTTGATATCCCTATTAACATCCTCCTTTCCACTGCTTTGAGTTGATTTTTTTCCTTGGGGAGTGTGTTTCAAATGATCCTTTACCAATTTAGAGGCTACTAACATGTGACCCAAGATCCCTTGTAACTTTTTGAAACTTATCCATGATTTCATTACTTAGAAGTTTATAGATGGAAATATTCATGTGCAACTTTTGAAGGGAATTCATGATATTTAACTTGGAATTATAATAAAGAACCCCTCCACCTCTTATAGCTAATGAAGGGACATATGTAGGACTCCCCATGTTTGGTCTGGGCTCCTCTTGTATCAATTCAGTAGAATCCCTGACATTATGTTCCTCTAGTTCATGATCAAAAGATAACTCTATAGAAAATTCCTCCCCCCTTCAATTTCTTCCTTCTCACTACAAATATCAATCACTTTAATGATTATTTTGGACCAGTACAGTTACCCTCTCTTAATCAGTAGCAAAATTAGACATTAGTGAATTAAGTCTATTGAAGGGTTCTTCTTAAAGTTTAGTATCAAAGCTTCCAAGGATTGTAAAATAAAAAATGGAATGCTAATGGTGTAGCCTTTGAAATTATTGAGTAATAAGAAGTAATGAAAAAATCATAATGTTTTCCTTCTAATGTAATATATCCCATTATCCAGAGGCAGATATCATGCCATTTCCTCAGTAGTTTTGACATCATGAAACCTTTCTAGGATGAAATCTTGGGTTTCTTCTTTACCTTATTGAATAAAATACCAAGAATATCCTCCTTTCTCTTCTTGTATTTGAATTATTTGATTCTATAACAATTCATCCCAGTAGTCTCTCTGATGAGCTCCTTAGTGATCAAGATTCTCAAGCCATGCTTATAAACTTCATGATCTTTCTAGACATGAGTGAAGTCCTTGAAAAGCCTTGTGTCATGCCCAATAATCCATTACATGAACGGATCCAATCCACCTTTGTCCATTTCTTTCCAAATATATTCATTTTCCTTGATATTAGAGCATGAAACTGGTTTGAACTGATCTTGATCCCCACCCATATTGTAAATTTGTAGACTTCTTCTATAGGCTTCATTGTTCAAGTTTTTAAAAATGGAAATGGATAGGTTATGGGACTAAGAGCCAAATAAAATATTTTGATGCAAGCTCAGAGATCCCTAAACATGTAAGGACTTAGGAATAATTACCTTACATGTGTTAATATCTAAGTTCTTGATCCAAAGTTGTGTCATCATTAAAAAAACCATCGTGACAATGTCAGGTGTGTCCTTTTTCCAATTCAATAATTTGGATGATGTCATCAAGAAAATCCCTTTCATGCCAACTAGTAAAATCACTTATTTGGACCCTATGATTAGCACATACAATGACTTAGTATTAGTGAACATGTTTATTAAGATAGTTGAGTTTAAGTTGATTCATATTTCTAGATGTGTACTAGTGCTTTCATTGGTGTAGTTTTTTGTGTGAATGCAATAACTACCTTAGATAATTCAAAAGCCTAAGCCAAGTTTTTAGAATTATTATTTTGGAATTTGGGTCTTCATACTTTTTTGTTAAGATTTTTCGCATCAGACATTTTATGTAAAAAAATGTTTCAAATGACTTATGCAAACAACAGTGGATTTGCCCTTCAAGGTATCTCCTTATAGATGCATTTAATATTTGAGAACTAAATCTCTAGGTTTAAATACCAAATCTATTGAATTCCTATTACACCATAACTTATCTACTTATTATTGGATGAGCTTCACATCTCTTTCCTATTCCCTCACCTCTTAGAGTTTGAGAAATTTATCAAGCTAAACCTCCTATGAGATACATTTCAAATAATATTAAGAGTGCATTTCTCCAAGTGAAATTTTCCTTAACATGGAAAAGGCACTAATAGGCTATTTTTTGAATCCCCTTGTAATACCTTCAAATTATCTCCTAGGAGATACCTCTCAGACATCCATAAGAGTGGATTTCCCCTTTCAAGATATCTCCTAGGAAATACCTTTCAAATAGGTATAAGAGTGGAATTTTCCTTTACATAGAAGACACTATTGGGTGATATTTTGAAGGCCTTTGTGATAACTACAAGGTATATCTTATGAGATACCTATCAAACATGTACAAGAGTGGATTTACCATTCAAGATATCTATCTCTTAGGAGATACATTTGAAATGGGGACAAAAGTGGAATTCTCCTTCATGAAAGGAGTAAAATTTTCCTTTACATGGAAGGCACTACTAGATGCCTTAGATGAAGCAGTCTATGATATGAAGATTTACTATGAGAAGATAAAAATATATTCAAATCTCCTTACATGCATTGATTTGTTGCCTTATGCTCAAAAAATAAATGTTATAGGGCCCCAAGTGAAATTGTCATGTTGCACCTTCAATTTGTTTTGGTGATTAAGGTTAGCAATTGCCTAATGAGCCAAATGAAAGAAACATGGTTATCCCAGGGGACTCCTAAGACTAGTTTTGGGGATCAAAATAATCTTTCACCCTTCCCCGTATCAAGAAGGATGGTGCAAAAGTGTAAAGTTAGCTGAGATTTTAAGCTAGAATCTAAGTTGGACACGTGGTGGGTCCTTAGGGTTTTATTTATTTTGGTCCCTTTTTAGAGATTTCCCTACTTATATTTTGGTGGGAAAGGTGCAAAGAGTAACCAATGGCCTAAACACCCATATTTGAAAAGATAAGTGATGACATGTAGTAGATCCCTAGGGATTTTCAATATCTAGGCCCTTTTTGAAAATTGCCTCACTTACCTTTGGGTGGGCAAGGTGCAAAAGGTCCCCAAAAGCCTAAAAATGCCAAATTGAAAAATATGTTTATATGAATCCATGTGTTGTAATGAGGATTACCTGGCATAAAATAAACATTTGCACCTTCTCTCTCCTTTGATGAAATTAATCTCAAATGACTTAAAGAGGGTAGTTGGTAATAATCCATTAAGCTTCAAAGCATTAATGACAACACTAATTTGAAAATGCAAAGGATTATAACTAAGGTAATTACCTTCATTCACATTTAAATTTTGCATTTAGAGCTTATACTTATGTCTTTGAGCTATTTGTGTTCCTTATGTACGTGTAATGTGAAAGAGTGATTATGATGAATTCTTCAAAGGTCTTCAATTTCAATTATGTGTAGCCCTCTAGATTATTAGTAAGTGTTTTACTAGCTCCTTGTATTATATCATTTGAGGATGTTTAAAGATGTTTCAAGGGTGATCATAGTGAGAAACTAATTCAATTTCAAGGTATTGCACCAAAAATTCTAAGGAACAATGGAAGTTACTTTAGCATCTATCAAAAGCAATATTATTTCTATTCTAGATGAAATAAAAGATACATATATTCAAGGGTTACACTTTGCATCACTATTAAATGTCTTGCAATAACTAAACCCTTTCCTAGTAGTCTCTAATCTTAGAATGAGTTATATTTCCCCTAAGATAGCATTCCCATTGGCTACCCCATACCTTGAATTAGTGAGTACATGGGCCCAAGTATACCAACTAGATACTAGGACTGTCATTGATGGAAGCCAACCAGTTGTCTGATCTTTCACTCCTTTGGATCTCAACACCATGCTTGGGATTCCTCCCTAACATGAAAGTATCAAATTATCTCTAGAGGAATGCTAAGAGTATGGAAATAAGAATGGCATGACAATATGGGACATTGTCAACTCATGTTGGCTAGTCAAGAAATGTAAAAGGTCTTGATAGTGTTTAAGAGTCTAAAACTGGTGGAATTCAAGGAATTACCCTAGTATGTGATTTCCATGGTAGCAAGAGCTTATGGGATTCCAACTATATATAAATTTGAACCCTGGATGTCCATAATCTTAATCTATGTGTTAGAATAATAGAAGAAGATGGACTAGGATACCACTCTAAGTGATAATCTACATAGGTAGATGATGCAACTCCATGTTTTAATCCACTTGAATGAGGAATTCACAGGTATATTTTACATATCCTCCTACCTAATGTACATCTTTGTGCATAATAAAACATTACAGGGGCTCACCAATAATCCCAATGTGATGAGAATATATGAGGTTTATCCTAAAATAACATTGGATGGATTTAAGAAGAATTTTTATAGAGTTTACAATTGTTTCTTTAATATTATGATACATGTCTTATATCTTCTAAGAAGCCTCAACAAGATGTACAAGGTGACCAAAGACATAATTGATACATAGGGCACATCATATATTCAATTCAGATCATTTACTTATATCAGGGTAAGTGGCTACTTAGGGTCTCCATACAGACTACTGAGATACCTGGATGATAGACTAGCAGTGATGGAGTTAAGCAGGCAGATGGTGCCCGTACATGAGATGATAGAAGAAAAGAAGGTAAATAAACCTTTCAAGTTTTCATATCCTTCTATTACCAAAGCTAATGGAATAGAGCAAGAGATGGACCAGTATGTGATTGACAAGATGCCACCTAGGCCATTTTATGATATCAAATGGTGGGTGAACATAATGACCATTGTAATTCTACATCAATCACATTTTGAAGACATCTGGTCCATTTGTACTATTGAGAAATATGTCAAAAAGTTAGATTATATGAGACTGATAGTGCAAGAAGTTGTCTCTTACAATATCACTACCATCCCCAAGGACATGGAAGATGATAAGAGGACACTACTTATAGTTTATAATCAATCCAATATTGAATCCCAGGCCATGTCACATGTAGAGTTCATTGCTAATGAAAATGATTCCATTTCATGGAGGGCCACAATAATCATGAGAAGAACCTTCAGGTGGTTGAAGGAACATGGGGTTGATCTCAGTACTTATGATACCCCTTCCCTCTAATAACTTAGACAAGTTCAAGATTTAAAGGGTCTCCTCTTAAAATATAATGGTGTTCCCTTGGCTCCACACCAATGGTGAAGAGCAAGGGGAAGATCAAGGCTAGTGATGTTGACTTCACCAAGCCAATTAATGTGGAATCTATAATTACATTATATTCTAAGTTGAGATTATCTTCTCAAAGTTAACAAATCTATCTAAAAATTGGCTCAAAATTGTTATTATAAAGGTTATATTGGCTAGTACTACCCCAATATCCATTGCATTAGAAGGAGCCCAAATTATACCAGCTATCCCAACAACCATCCCAATGGTTAATACAATTGATATCCCATCGTATCCACTAGCACAATAGGCAACCATTTTCCCTCCCCCAAAGATTTATTTTAGGAAGAGAGGAGGTGAGGAAGAGGTAGATCAACCCAAGAAAAAAAAAGTCAAAAGGGATTGACAACCTCTGATTGGGATTCCTAAGAAGAGGAAGGAGGTTTTGTTTAAAGACCTACCTTCTAAGGAAATTCCCATGAAGCTAAAAAAGGATCAATCCTCATATGCTTAGAGATTGAGAGATATGATTGATGAAGAAGCCTTATATGAAGATAGACCCATTATAATTCACTCCTCCACAAGTAAGAACTGGGAAAATAAATCCAAAGGAAAGACCCCAGACCCTAATGAAGGTCCAAATGGTTGGTTTATTTGAAGAAGAGGGTCCTTCAGGAGTAGAAATCAAGGGTGATAAGGATGAAGTTATGGCCTCAAGTTATCCCCTCTATTTTGAATATGTTATGAGGGTTATATTTGAGGTGGCCACTCACATTCAAGCCCCTTAAGAAAATGAAATGATATTGTTAAATATAGAGACATTTATTAAGAATGTCATCACCCATCTACTAGGACAAGATAATTAGCTTGAAGTTAAGGAAATGGATAAAACTAATGAAAAGGATAAGGTGTAGCCAGAGTAGGATACTCAAGTCACCCCTAATCTTGAATGGGTGTTTGGATAATAAGGAATATAGATATCTCCAAAGGCATCACAAGTTATCCCTTCCCCTAAAAATGCATCAAGTTTAGCACCAAAGGAGAATGAAATTATAGAGGAAGGTGGGGGAGAAAACCTACCAATAGGTGCCCCCATCCATGCATAAATAAATAAGGAATTAGACTAGTCTAGTAAAAGTGTTGAGGAGAGTGCTTCAGTTAATGTTGCTTCAATTGAAGTACCTCAAGGTCTCCTTCCTCACATCAAGGTCCATGATTCAACCCATAATGAAGATTTAGAGGTTGTGATAGGTGAATATTTTATTGAGGGTAACAAGGAGGTCACCATAGCCTCATCCATACCTAAGGCTTAGACAAATAAAGAAGGTAAAGCAAGTGTAGAATCTCCCAGTCAGTCAATAATATGAGGAAGCTCCATTGAAATGTTTCTCAAGGAGTCACCAATTTAGTCTATATTTTGAATTTTTAGAGTAGATATATACAAAAATAGAAGGGGAACCTAGATAAAATAAGGGTGGTGAGGAGTTGGAAAGTGATGAATAAATCAAATAGTTTATGTTAAGTCCACAACCCATTCCTATGGCACTTCCTACATCAAGTAATCTAATGACACCACCCTTTACTATCTTGAGGCCTGCATCTATGTCCAGTACATCAATGGTATTTTAGACTAGACCCTTTCTTTGGGTCAAGGAATAGGTTAAGTAGAAGAAGGACATTATGAGAAAAATTGGAGAGATTGATGTAGTGAAAATCAATTAGGCATATAAATCCAAACCCCCCAAGAAGGCCAAGACATATTCTAGGACCACATTCACTACCATGGAAGAAAGGAATGTAAAGGTAGCCATTCCCCCACTAGATACTTTGAAGAAAGTTAATCCCCTTGAGAGTTACACTATTTATAGATACAGTTTAGGGGAGCCATAAAGGAATGAGCTAAAGCATAGCTCATAAGTTTTGGAAAACATGGTAGCTCATAAGATGGATAAAGACAAATCCACCATGAAAGAGTTGAAGGCAAAAAATTAGGCTATGATCTAGTACTTGCAAAAAGATACTGAGTGATCCCAAGGTAGTAACTCCAACTGCTAGTATTATTCTATATCATCCTATATTTTTAATAGATTCATTTGATTTTGGTTGAATTCATGATTTTAGTCCAAAAGAATAGAATCAAAAAAATGGAAAGAATATCTATGCACCAGGGTGGAAGAAATAATCCACTCAGCATTGATATTATTGACCAACATAATGGACAATAAGAGGGAGTGTGATATTCAAATGCTTTTATATGAGATGGATATCAAGATGTGGGAGGAGGTCTAGCATAAAATGGATGAGGTCTACAAGATGGGCACATATACTTTGATCTCAAAAAGGATCATTACTCCTAATGATCACAAGAAGCTAAGGTGTGTCAACTAGCAATCAAGCATTATTTGATGATGTTCAAAGATGGCATCTTTGATTTAAAAGGAGAAGATTAGTCCCTCAAGACTATAATAAAATATATATATGTTGCATTAAAGAATATTGTAAGCCTTGATGGTGCAATTTATTTAGAAGAAGAGATGATACACATCACTCTAAAAAACCTCATTGATACACCATAAGAGTCTTTTTTTGGTGTCACTTGAGAAATCTTATGACCATATTAAAGAAATAATTAGATGAAAGTATACCATGCTTCAAAATATTACCACCTGGCTTGAAGAGTATAGAGTAAAACTCAAATACCAGGTGGGATTAGACCAAGGGAATCTTGCCCCTATGTTGGAAGGATTTACTAGTTATAAAAACAAGTTGGCAAAATATTCCATCATCTAGATTGACTCCAGATCATAATTAGATATTTTGGTTTTTCTAAGCTGGCACCACTTCTTTCTTTCCTTCCATTTATTCTTATTTCTTCTCATTTTCTATAGGGAAACCATTATACTTGTCTTGTTAGAGTAAAATCCCTTTCATTTACTTTTTGTTTAATCATGAGGATAGGAAAGGGACATTTTTTTCTATTATGCAAGAGGACAAAGGTTTTGTTTTGTCCCTTGAGAGATCTTCCTCCATGAAGATAACTAGAAAACATCCCACCGAGCCGGAGGATCAATTTTGACATCATCACATGATCATGAGCATATCCATGTATGTTTTGTTTGTACATTATTCAAAAATCTCATTTGGATTAATGGACATGTTTTCATATGATCATGGTTTTACCTCTTCTAATGTTTCTATAAATTATTACTTGTGTTTCTATAATAGGTTCAATGGACATGCTTAGGTTATTTCAAGGGTATCTCTTAGGAGATAACTCAAAGGGCCTTAGAATACCTTCTATGTTAATTTCAAATTTCCTTGAAAAGGATTTTATTTAACAATGACACATTTTTATTTTGCAAGAATGCTGATGCACATGATTAGAATTTTATTTCAAGGTATCTCTTGGGAGATACCTTGAACATGCACATGATTAGAATTTTATTTCAAGGTATCTCTTGGGAGATACCTTGAACATGCACACAATTGAATTTTATTTCAAGTTATCTCTCCTAAGAGATACCTCAAAGGGCCTTGGATTACCTTCCATGTTTCTTTAAAATTTCCTTGTAAAGGATTTGATATAACCATGATAATTTTTATTTTTGGCAAGAACCCTGATGCACACTATTAGAATTTTTTTTCGAGATCTCTTAGGAGATACCTTAAACATGTACATGATTTGGAATTTTATTTGAATTTAACTCCTAGGAGATACCTTGAAGGGCCTTGGAATACCTTATATGTTGATTTCAAATGTCCTTACAAAGGATTTGATATAACTATGGCACCTTTTTATTTAGCAAGAACCCTGATGCACATGAGGTATCTTGTAGGAGATACCTTAAACATGCACACAACTAGAATTTTATAGGAGATACCTCAAAGGGCCTTATAATACCTTTCATTCTGATTAAAAATGTCCTTATAAATAATTTTATATAACCATTACAAATGCACATGATTGGAATTCTATTTCTAAATATCTCTTGGGAAATACCTTGAACATACACATGATTGGAATTTTATTTCAAGGTATCTCCTAGGAGATAACTTGAAGGGCTCTAGAATACCTTCTATGTTGATTAAAAAGGTCCTTAAAAGGGATTTGATATAACCATGAAACCTTTTTATTTGACAAGAACCATGATGCAAACGGCTGGAATTTTCTTTAGAGGTATCTCTTATAAGATACCTTGAATATGCACATAATTAAAATGTTATTTCAAAGTATCTCTCTTAGGAGATACCTCTAAGATCCTTGTAATACCTTCCATGTTGGGTTTAAAGTTCCTTCCAAAGGATTTTATATAATCATGACAACTTTTTATTTGGTAAGAACCCTAATGCACACTTGGAATTTTCATCCAAGATATCTCCTAAGAGATACCTTGAACATGCACATGATTGGAATGTTATTTCTTGGAATTAATTTAAGGGAATTATTTCAGATAAAATTTCTACAATAAATTCCTTGATATAATAAGTTTGAAGAAATTAGGTCTGCCACAACTCAAACTAATTAAGGTCAATCAATACATGAAATGAAAAATAGTTATAGTCCATCCACTCCCTCAATTGGGAGGAGTGGATTGGTCTAACATATATGGGAGTCTAAGAGGAAGTTGAAAATGAGGTTGTTATCACAACTTCCAATGCATCTCAACTAGATATCCCTCCCTAGGCAATGGATTTAAGGAGTAAGCCTTCTCAAATGCCTAATTTCACAATCACAAAGATCCCCTAGGTATACACTTTGTTTTCTCCTCTAATTGGAACTATCCAAAGGGTGAGGAAAAGGAAACTATAATATGACTAGGGTACTAGAATCATCCTTTAGGAATGGCAACTAGTGTTCTCCCTTACCAAGAGGTAGAATAGATAGCCAGGACAGTCTCTATGAGGAAAATATCTCAGACCTATCTCAAGTGCACAAGGATGTTATGGTGTCCATATATCAAGGCACTGAGTTAACTCACTAGGATCTAGAGGAGGAGGTGAAATAATTAATTTAATAAATTGAGAAACTAAAGTTCATATAGTGATCCAGACAACTCAACATTGATAGGCTAAAATCCTTATGCATGTATAATTTTTATAGCAGCTCGTATACATAGATTTTCCTTGTAATTAGATCAAATCACTGTAAAATTAAATTTATCTTTTTTTGTGAAGGCATACATTTCATAATTTTTTAAAATACAATTAATCTATTTATAGCCAAATTTTACCCTTGAGATGTCCTTTTATTTTGAATACAAACATGTCTTGTCATCTTCTAGCTAAACCTTGAGATCATTGATAAATTTCTCATCCTTTTTGACATCTTTATTCAAATTATATATCTTCTCTTTAAGTTAATTGATCATATCCTTCCACTATTTATTCTCTTTCTTCAACTATTTATTCATCTTTGTACCTATTCAAAATCTCTTTCATGTTGTTAAGATTCCTCCAAAAGACCCACTCTGATACCAATTATTAGAGGTTAAATTAGTGAGCGTAGATAATCCAAATTCAATTTATAAACCCTTTCAAACTCTTAATCAATTACCATAATTGTTAATTAAGTATACACATCATTCATAGTAATGAACAAGAGAGATAATGCCAGATCACGCACATAAAGTTAGTTATATGTGTGAAACCCTCTTGGGGAATAAAACCCCTTGGAACTTGTAATTGGACTACTGTCTTATAATTAAAAAAACCAATCTAGATCAATTATAACTAATCAAGGAACTACCATCCCCTATTTAGTGAGACTAAAGTTCCACAAGGTGCTACTACACATGTCTAGCTGAGTAACCACAACTAGACTTTTATTAAGTTTCACCTTGCAAGGAGGTAATAACCACCTCAAATATTGAGCAACCACAAACACACCTATGACTAACTCTACCTTTGAATTGAGGTCTTCAAAACCATATGATGAAAATATGATTATCACTCTTCACCTTCAATAACAACTCTATCACCCAACACACCGTATTGGCCAAAGCATGTTGCATACTTTAACCAACACACAAATATCAATTAGGACACATTACATATCCGAACTAAACCTAATCCTAAAATTTTCATACTCAATGCATCCAAATCCACCTTTTTATCACTCTTCAATCCTTAGGAATAACTCTATCACCACATCTAAAACATGACCAAATGGTCATACACATAGTCCACACATTGATCTGCCTCTTAGATCAACCACCAAGCTCACTCAAACATCAACAATCCTTTTCTCACACACAAGGAATCCAAACCATCCTTTTAGATGAACCTATACCTCTTCATTCATCCTCAACCTATAAGAGCACTATTTTGACATCAAATGATCACAACTACCTTTGCTCACCTCTACATATGCTCAATCAACTCTAGCAAAGACCTTGTACATAAGAACACTATGAATGAATACAAAATCATCTTATTAATATTTTTTCATATTAAATATGGATTTTTCCCACCTTCAAATTCCATGTAAATCATCTTCATGGAATCTAGATCACCTTGTAATAGCTAATTCATCATGAGACATCTAAACAACATCAAAACAAGCTCAAATATCCTTCTCGAGTCACTGAATACAGTCAAACACATAGTCAACTTTAGAGCTCAATATGTTTGACTGTACAAACACTCAAATCATCTAAGTAGGTTCATTATAAGCACCATGGATCCCTCTACAACTTTTTTGTTTACTCCATCAAATTTTTTGTCTTCGATCAAAAGTTATGGATGAAATACAAAGCACTCATTTTTCCCTTTGTAAATTTGAATATTCAAATTCAAACTAGGGACTAATGTGATCACAACCATATGACCAACTCCCCCAGAATCATCCATACATGTAATTGGTGACATCAACAAACTACCTACTCATATTTCCTACCACTAGACCAAAATTTCTAGAAAAAATAATGATCAACCAAATGAAATCCACTCACTTCCATACTCATTCTAAGCACCCTTGACACCCCATAGGGTCTCTTCAACATGTCCATACCAATAATATTATCCATCAAATTCCTACCTTATTCAAACACTAAAACACCATGTATGAATATTGAGGCTCAATAAAGCACACTTTATCATTTTCACTCTAGTAAACATGATGCCTCATCAACATCCTTGGTCACCTTGGAGACATCATTGACAAACCTCTAATAGTTTCCCCCTCATTTGTAACCAGAATATAGTTGTTACCATAATTAATACAAGGATCCAAATAATTTGAGATTTTGTCAATAATGTTCTCTTGGTATTTGTTTTTATCTAGGTTGATAATAGAAATAAAAGGAGATATGTTGATCTTTGTTGTTGCAAGGGAACTTTTTTTTGCCCTACCTTACTCCCTCATTTTAATTTTTTTTAATATGAATAACTTTAGATTAATGTTTGTTGTGTATATATGTTTATTTTTTAAATATTTTATGATTATATTAGTGAATACAAAGTAATTTACATCTTAACTAATTTAGGTAGATTGTGTCACTACCATATTCTTGTTGTCCCTATAGTAGGGTCTACTTAAAGACTAAAAGGTGGTAAGTTGTAACCACATAATCTCTCCAACAAAACTAAGTGAAAACCCAAGGTGTCACTACCATATTCCTATCATCCCTATAATATGATAAATGCTATTATGTTGTTTGCATTACATCCTTCACATAGACACATATCAATAGTCTAGAAGGACTTGAGGATGAATCTAAATATTCTCAACCTACTATTTCCTATCATGCACTTTTAGGAATTACTAATCTTAGAAATATTAAGTTGGTTGGTTGGTTTCCTCAAAAAATAGAATTCAATTATATTTATTTACTCTAGGAGTACACACAAATTCATCAAAAGTAAGTTTGCTACTCAATTAGACTATTTCATTTACCTAGCTCCAAAATTTTAAATCCTAATTATAGGTGGGGGTATAGTCAATTATTCTAGTAAATTCCATAGTATAAAGCTATGGGAGACTATCGATTATATTATCTTATGTTTTCTATTATCATGGATGGGACTAATAATTTTTTTGGATTGTAATGGCTCACCACTTTATACATAATTAAGATGAATTTCAAGTAACTATGCATGCTCATTCATTTAGAAGGAAGGACATTTTAACTGCATGGTTTATTGGCTAAATATACATAATTAGTTAGTTTTCACCAAATGATGAAGATGATAAAAGGGTGCAAATTAATTATTGTGCGACTATTTTCCATAGAATTTAAACCAAACAAAGAGTCTACCCATATTGAATTACAACTAGTAGAGTCTACCCATTTTTGTCTTATACACCCACTTGAATCCTTTGACCTCTTTTCCTTTTGAAATGGGATTTAAAATAGGTTTCAATACTACCTAGGCCAACCTAAAGCTTCCCTGAGCTTGACACACATTCTTAAAAATTATACTATTTTTTATTAAAAATTCATTGAAGTATATACATGTAGAGTATTTAGAATAATATTTATTATATTGTTTTATAAAAAATTTAGTGGTAAAATTTGAAAACCCTATTTGCCTGAACAATAGACATGTGTGCACTCCTTCAGTAGAAGGATCACTGACATCATAGCTAGATGCTCTCCAACAGGGCAAAAAATATTACAATAATCCAAGTAGACTATCCAAATCTTATCGATTTCATAACATATTAAGGTGCTAAACAATGAATAAAAGAGCCAAGTAAACACAAATAAATCACACATTTTAGATAGAGTAAAAAATTATAGTGAACACTTTTAAGATTAAATACCTAAAAATAAGAATTGCACATTTTAGATAGAGTAAAAAAATATTAACACTATTAAGATTAAATACCTAAAAATAAGGATTTCTGCACATTTTAGATAGAGTAAAAATATATATTAAACACTATTAATATAAAATACCTAAAAATAAGGATTCACAAAAATGATAGTAACAAATATGGTCAACACTCCGTACACTCTACAACTTGCTTTGTTCTGATATGTCAGTTATCTACAGTGTATGTTTGGAAAAAACTAAGAATATGTAGGAATAAGAATATATCTGGTTAGACATGTTTGGTGGTTTTTGTTCCTCTTAAAAATGTGTGAAAATTATATGGAGCCTTTTTTTCAAAGTAAATTTGAATTTCAAATTCATTGGGGACTCCCGCCTATTTTTGAATGTAAATACACCTTGAGTAGTCAAGTTGAATTGAAGACGAGTGATATATTTAATCTATTAAAATCATATTTATATATATTATATTAATATATATAATATTTATTTAAAATATATAATTCAAATATATATTATATAATGTAATATACTATTCAAATATTACATAATATATTTTATTATTATTATTATTATTATTATTATTATTATTATTATTATTATACAATATATATGTTAATATATTTTATAAATCAAATTATAATTATATATTTTAGTATAGGAGAAAGGTCCCATTAGCCATGCACCCTAACTTTGGACATAAAATTAAGGTGCCATAACATCACATTAGATTTTGAAAATTTTAATATTTCATCTTAACTACTTATAACTAAGGTTTTAAGGTCTAACACATTATACATTTTATGATATAACTAATTTTATCATGAGAGGTCATAAAATGCATTTTTTTAAACCTATGACCAAAACTTAATTTTTGGAGTTCTAGTAGCTATTCATAAGAATATCAATAATTGAGTCTTACTTGTCAAGATATGATTGGTTAATTTTAATTTTATAGAGTAAATGTTAAACAAGTATTAAATACTACATGTTCAACTTTTGGTTCACTTTAGCATTTATACACACCAATATGATCCATCGATGGAGCACATGTTAATAAAAGCCCTATTCAGTAATTATAACATGCATAGATATTGGGACCTTTCCTTTAATATATTTAATATAAAATATATAATTTACTAAGTTATATATATATATATATATATATATATATATATATATATAAACACACACATTCATACCCTATGCATATGATACCAAAAGCTATCCTAGAGCATGCTCGAGGGTGACTTAAGCCTGACCATACTTAGCATCCCAATAGGATTTGTTATTTCCCAGGTTAGTCTTAAGATTCCATCAGACCACACAAATTTAAATAAAATAAAATCAATTTTTATGCTTTCAATTTGTTATATTATGCCACATAATCAAGAAATGTGTAGAGTTTCACTTGGTTTATTTTTCTCATGTGTGCAAGAGGGGGTCAAAAAGGTAGAGACATATATGGATTTAAAAATTTATTTTACTTCACTACACACTCACCCTTGTCTATGTGCACAACTCTTTACACACGCACACACACATATCATGACATATAATTTATGTATATATGTATTGGTGAGAGGAGTAAAATTAGAATTGATAGTTAAACATGGTAATTACAAACCCTTGACAAGGTCAAAATATTAATTAAGTTAATATTTAAAGATAATTATGGGCACAGACTAATCAGGATCTGAATCACTATGCAATGATTTAGTCTAGGATGGTTTGCATTTTGCATTTAAAGAGAGAGAGACTCTTAGCATGTAATCTCTACATCAAAATGAAAGTGGACATATATGTTCATAAGGCACCATCTATTCTAATGCATTATTAGAGCATAGAGCATCATAATTGGTTTACATCAAATCTAATTAGAAACACCACCATAACTATATATGCACCCAACCTATCCTATCAAAAGCCTTTTTATTTTTTAAAATAGATTAGATATTGAAGCATCATAGACCATAAATTAGCATAAAACATGAACTATAGTATATTATGTGAGCAAAGACCAAAATTATAGAAGCAAAAGGAAAGAAATAGCAAAAAAAGATAATTTTTGACTCCAAATAACATAGAATATTACATCCTCATAGATGGATAATAGAATATTGAAGGTTAAAAGGGAACATACAAAGCATCCAATCACATCCATGAGGTACACCTTTTAAGGTTTCAAAATGAAAAATGCTAACTGTCATTACTCCTAATCTATTACAATGGTTAGTTATCATTTGTTTGTATTCCTGCTTTTGTAAACAAGTGTGTTGAATACATGAATCTTAGTAACTATGCATTACAAAAAAACATGAACAAGGCTATGGTATAAATGAGTCAAAAAATGCCAAACAGTCTTATCTGTGAAAACTGATGAACACATCTCTAGCTCACTTTATGGCACCTAAAATCATAAACACATCTCATAGTCAGACTTCAAAATTAAAGTTAGTGAGTAAATTATCATTTTGGTCTTATAAACTAGAGAAATAAAATAAAGGATTTGAGTGGAGAAATAAACTCACTGGGAAAGATATTCATTTGTGCTTTATCTTAATTTGAATCTATTGAACAAAAGAATTGAGTATCACTAATTTAAATTACAGCTCAAAAGCCCTAATGGTTAACTAAAATTTGATGGTCATTTGTATAAAAGTAGAATAGAATTGATTCCTTTGTATGATTTGTATATAATCTAATAGTTTGTAGACTTTTTATAACCAACTTTGAAGGACTACTAAAAATTATTAAATCACATGCTTTACTACCAACTGTCCCATGCCAAGTATCATCTGCAACATCAAATTTAATGCTTGTGAAAACTTGGTGATATGTGATTGAAGCTTTTAATTCAATTCCTCCCAAACATAATAATGTTTGATATATTTTCTCTTCAAAGAATCTACCTCACATGTTGTGCACATGGAAAAGCATCGTAGAGTTTTAAATCCATTCCTATGATCACATTTACCCATTTTTTGATGTTATGTGACATTATATGACATAAAAATTCATTTAATTTCATTAAAAATTTAATATTATTTTCGTACCATTAATAATAATATATAGATATATTATAATTTCTATAATCTTGATAAATGATTTTTTGTGATTCTTGATTTTACTACATTGATGTGATTTGGCCCTATAAATGACAATTTTTAAATCATTTCACTACATATCCAATTGATAATGATGCATAGATCATTGATGTGATTTGGCCCTAAAAATGCACCTTTTGTGATAGAGAAGGGATACATGATTTAACCTTGCTGATACATGATTATTTTAATTTAATGCCCATTGCCTACCAAACATTATTAATGTTCGATAGATTTTCTCTTTGACATAATCTTCTATGCACATGATGAAGCACTACAAAGTTTTAAATCTGTACTAGTGATCACATTTTTGACCTCATAATGTTAAAGCCCATTTTCATGTTACTTGGCATTATACACTCCATTAAAGGTATAAAAATTCATTTAATTTTATTAAAAATATAATATTATTTATGTACTATTAACAATATATAGATGTATTGAAATATATTATATATAATATTGATTTATAATCTATATTAACATATATATTATATGATATAATATTAATATATAATAAATTAGTTTAATATATATAAATATTATGATATTATAATATGGCAATTATATTTATTTAATAGCTAATATAATTTTTTTGTGTGGGGGGTAAGAGGGGTTATGTGAAGCGAAAGAGTGTAAATCGACAACTAAACCTACTAGTTATGCCAAACCCATGACATTGATGTCAAAATAGGTTCATCTTAAAAATAATTATGGGTGCAAACTTATCAAGATTTGAATCACCATGAAATGTTTTAGTTTATGATGTTTTGCATTCTTCATGTAAAGAGATATCCTCTTAGCAAAATCACTATGTCAAAATTGTAACTTCCTTGGTTCCAATCAAGGGGCATCTGTATTAGCTAGATAAAGAGTGTCATAGTTGTGGCTGATCAGGTTTTATCTTGGTGATCAGGTTTATAAATATGATAAAAATTTGAAGTGGACATATATGTTCAAAATACACCATCTATTATAATGTGTATGCCTACTATTATACCACCACCACCACTTGTTTCTCCTAATAATTAATAATGTTACATCTTCAAAAAAATGTGGATGAAACTTCATTTATTATGCATTGAAGAGCCTAATAATTATTTCTAAATCATTACCATCAATTCCAAAGTTCTATGATGATAATTTTAGTTTTATTTTCATATTTAACTTCTAAAATTTCATTATACTATGGTCTTGGAGTAGATTATTAAACATTTTCTAATTCTGATGATCCCTTGGATGTGATCCAAAACCCATAGTAGGAGACCCATCAAGTGTAATTTATTGCAAAAAGTTTGTTGTTATTTTATTGGAATGAAATTACATAAATTATACAAATTTACATTTAGATATAATTTATAAATGGATTCAAAGTCTATATATATAAATACTATATATAGTAAGTGTTCTAAGGTAGACTGCTTAATATGCCCTCACATAACCATATTAATTTAGATAAGCACACAAAATAATTTTCCAAGAGGTCTTTTAGTTACTAGGTATGATTTTGTGTCACTTATTTTAATTACTATTTTTGGGTTGAATTCATCTCCAAATATTAGTTTGTAAGTTTAAGAAAGGTGACTCACCCTCATAGGTATTTGAATTGGTGAATTAAATTATATTAAAGGTATAATTCTTGGGGGGGGGGGATAAAAATTAAGGAGTCAAATCCCTATTATACAATTTACTTATGTTCCATCTTCAAAAAATGTGTATGAAACTCCACTTATTATGCAAGAGCCTATTATTTCTAAATCATTAGCACAATCTCTACATCAAAATCGCAACTCCCTTGGTTTTAATCATGGGGCATATGTATTCGCTAAATAAGGAGCATAGTTGTGGGTGATTGAAATCAAGAAATTTCTTTTGTTATAATGGCATTAAAAAATTAGAATTAACCAAAAATAATTTTGGGTTTATAAATACGATAAAAATTTGAAGTGGATATATATGTTCAAAAGACACCATCCATTCCAATGTGTATTCCTAATATTATACCACCACTACTTGTTTCTCCTAATAATTAATATTAATTTTACATATTAAAAAAATGTTGATAAAATTCCACTTATTATGCAAGAACCTAATAATTATTTCTAAATCATTACCATCAGTTCCAAATTTCCATGACAATAATTTTACTTCTATTTCCATTTTAGAAATTCTACAATTTTCATTGTACTATGGTCTTATAGAATATTATTAAATATTTTTTAATTATTATGATCCCTTAGATGTGATCCAAAAACACATGATAGGAGAGCCATCAAGTGTAATTTTCTATGACAAGTCTATTGCTATTTTATAATTTATATAAGCACACAAAATCCCTTCCTAAGAGGTCTTTGAGTTAATAGGTATGATTTTGTGTCACTAATTTTAATTAACATTTTGGGGTAAAATTCATCTCCAAATATTAATTTTTAAGTTCAAGAAAGGAGACTCACCCTCATAGCTATTTGAATTGGTGAATTAAATTATCTCAAAGGTATTATTCCAAGGGGATAAAAATTAAGGAGTCAAATCCATATTAGACAATTTGCTTATGTTACATCTTCAAAAAATGTGGATGAAACTCCACTTATTATGCAAGAGCCTATTATTTTTAAATCATTAGCACAATATTTACATCAAAATTATAACTCCCTTGGTTTTGATCATGGGGCATCTGCATTCATTGAATAAGGAGCATAGTTGTAGGTGATCGGGTTTTCTTTTTTATGATTGCAATGGACAAATTGATTATGTTACAATGGTGTTAAAAAAATTATAAGTGACCAAGAAGAATTTTGGGTTTATAAATATGATAAATATTTGAAGTGGACATATATGTTTGAAATACACCATCTATTCCAATGTGTATGCCTACTATTATACCACCACCACTTATTTCTCCTAATAATTAATATTAATGTTATATCTTCAAAAAATGTGGATGAAACTCCACTTATTGTGCAAGAGCCTAATAATTATTTCGAAATCATTACCATCAGTTCCAAAGTTCCATGATAATAATTATAATTCTATTTCAAATATTTGAACTTTTATCATTTTAATTGTATTATGGTCTTATAGTAGATTATTGAACATTTTCTAATTCTGATGATCCCATGGATGTGATCTAAAAACCCATGGTAGGAGACCCATCAAGTGTAATTTTTTGCAACAAGATCATTTCTATTTTATAATTTAGATAAGCACACAAAATACTTTTCCAAGTGATCTTTTAGTTACTAGGTATGATTTTGTGTTAGTTATTTTAATTACTATTTTGGGGTTGAATTCATCTCCAAATATTAGTTTGTAAGTTTAAGAAAGACAAATCACCCTCATAGGTATTTGAATTGGTGAATTAAATTATCTTAAAGGTATAATTCTTGAGGGGGATAAAAATTAAGGAGTTAAATCCCTATTAGACAATTTGCTTATGTTACATCTTCAAAAAAAGTGGATGAAACTCCACTTATTATGCAAGAGCTTATTATTTGTAATTTATTAGCACAATCTCTACATCAAAATTGTAATTCCTTTGGTTTAAATCAGGGGGCATATGTATTCTCTAAATAATGAGCATAGTTGTTGGTGATTGCAATGGACAAATTGCTTTTGTTACAATGGCGTTAAAAAATTAGAAGTAACCAAGAAGAATTTTAGGTTTAGAAATATGATAAAAAATTGAAGTGGACATATATGTTTGAAACACACCATCTGTTTCAATGTGTATTCCTACTATTATACCACCACCACTTGTTTATCCTAATAATTAATATTAATGTTACATCTTCAAAAATGTGGATAAAACTCCACTTATTATGCAAGAGCCTAATAATTATTTCTAAATTATTAATCATCAGTTCCAAAGTTCCATGACAATAATTTTACTTCTATTTCCATTTTTGAAATTCTATAATTTTCATTGTACTATGTTCTTATAGAAGATTATTAAACATTTTCTAATTATTATGATCCCTTAGATGTGATCCAAAAACACATGATAAGAGACCCATCAAGTGTAATTTGTTATGACAAGTTTGTTGTTATTTTATAATTTATATAAGCACACAAAATCCTTTCCTAAGAGGCCTTTGAGGTATTAGGTATGATTTTGTGTCACATAATTTAATTACCATTATGGGGTCAAATTCATCTCCAAATATTAGTTTTTAAGTTCAAGAAAGGAGACTCACCCTCATATGTATTTGAATTGGTGAATTAAATTATCTCAAAGGTATTATTTTAGGGGGGCTAAAAATTAAGGAAACAAATCCCTATTAGACAATTTTCTTATGTTACATCTTCAAATAATGTAGATGAAACTCCACTTATTATGCAAGAGCCTATTATTTTTAAATCATTAGCATAATCTCTATGTCAAAATTGTAACTCCCTTGGTTTCAATCAGGGGGCATCTATATTCATTGAATAAGGAGCATAGTTGTGGGTAATCAGGTTTTTTTTGGGTGATTGAAATGGAAAAATTTATTCTGTTACTATGGTGCTAAAAAAATTAGAATCGACCAAGAAGAATTTTGGGTTTAGAAATATGATAAAAATTTGAATTGGACATATATGTTTGAAATACACCATCTATTCCAATGTGTATGCCTACTGTTATACCACCACCACTTGTTTCTCCTAATAATAAATATTAATGTTATATCTTCAAAAAATGTGGATGAAACTCCACTTATTATGTAAGATCCTAATAATTATTTTTAAATCATTACTATTGATTCCAAAGTTCCATGATAATAATTTTACTTCTATTTCCATATTTGAACTTCTATCATTTTTATTGTACTATGGTCTTATATTGGATTATTGAACATTTTTTAATTCTGATGATCCCATGGATGTGATCTAAAAACCCATGGTAGGAGACCCATCAAGTGTAATTTGTTGTAACGAGCTTGTCGCTATTTTATAATTTAGATAAGCACACAAAATAATTTTCCAAGAGGTATTTTAGTTACTAGGTATGATTTTGTGTCACTTATTTTAATTACTATTTTGGGGTTGAATTCATCTCCAAATATTAATTTGTAAGTTCAATAAAGGCAACTCACCCTCACAGGTATTTGAATTGGTGAATTAAATTATCTTAAAGGTATAATTACTGGTGGGGGGATAAAAATTGAGTCAAATCCCTATTAGACAATTTGCTTATGTTACATCTTCAAAAAAGTGGATGAAACTCCACTTATTATACAAGATCCTATTATTTCTAAATAATTAGCACAATCTCTACGTCAAAATTACAACTCCCTTGGTTTCAATCAGGGGGCATCTATATTCATTGGATAAGGAGCACAATTTTGGGTGATTAGGTTTTGTCTTGGTGATTGTAATGGAGAATTTTTTTTATTACAATGGCATTGAAAAAATTATAAGCGACCAAGAATAATTTTGGGTTTAGAAATATGATAAAAATTTGAAGTGGACATATATGTTTGAAAGATACCATCTATTCTAATGTGTATGCCTAATATTATACCACCACCACTTGTTTCTCCTAATAATTAATATTAATGTTATATCTTCAAAAAATGTGGATGAAACTCCACTTATTATGCAAGAGCCTAATAATTATTTCTAAATCATTACCATTAATTCCAAAGTTCCATGACAATAATTTTACTTCTATTTCCATATTTGAACTTCTATAATTTTCATTATACTATGGTCTTGTAGTGGATTATTGAACTTTTTCTAATTTTTATTATCCCATGGATGTGATCCAAAAACCCATGGTAGGAGACCCATCAAGTGTAATTTATTGCAACAAGCTTGTTGATATTTTATAATTTAGATAAGCACACAAAATCCTTTCCCAAGAGGTATTTGAGTTACTAGGTATGATTTTGTGTCACTTATTTTAATTACCATTATGGGGTCAAATTGATCTCCGAATATTAGTTTGTAAGTTCAAAAAAGGTGACTCACCCTCATAGGTATTTGACTTACTAAATTAAATCATCTCAAAGGTATAATTCTTGGGGGGGGGGGGGATAAAATTTAAGGATTCAAATCCCTATTAGATAATTTGCTTATGTTACATCTTCAAAAAATGTGGATAAAACTCCACTTATTATGAAAGAGCCTATTATTTCTAAATCATTAGCATAATCTCTACATCAAAATTGTAACACCCTTGGTTTTGTTCATGGGGCATCTGTATTCACTCGATAAAGAGCACAATTTTAGGTGATTAGGTTTTTTCTTGGTGATTACAATGGAGAAATTGATTTTCTTACAATGGTGTTAAAAAATTAGAAGCAACTAAGAAGAATTTTGGGTTTAGAAATAAGATAAATATTTGAAGTGGACATATATGTTCAAAAGACACCATCTATTCCAATGTGTATGCCTAATATTATACCACCACCACTTATTTCTCCTAGTAATTAATAATGTTACATCTTCAAAAAATGTGGATGAAACTCCACTTGGTTCGAAAGATGTATGATGATAATTTTACTTGGTTCAAAAGATGTATGATGATAATTTTACTTTTGTTTCCATATTTGAACTTATATAATTTTCATTTTACCATGGTCTTGTATCAGATTATTGAACATTTTCTAATTTTGATAATCCTTTAGATGTGATCCAAAAAACCATGGTAGGAGACCCATCAAGTGTAATTTGTTGTGATGAGTATGTTGCTATTTTATAATTTAAATAAGCACACAAAATCCTTTCTCAAGAAGTATTTGAGTTACTAGGTATGATTTTGTGTGACTAATTTTAATTACCATTATGGGTTCAAATTTATCTCCAAATATTAGTTTGTAATTTAAATAAAGGTGGCTTGCCCTCACAGGTATTTGAATTGGTGAATTAAATTATCTCAAAGGTATAATTCTATGGGGGGGATAAAATTTAAGGAGTCAAATCCCTATTAATTTTTTTTATGTTACATCTTCAAAAAATATGGATAACATTCCATTTTATGTAAGAGCCTATTATTTATAAATCATTATGACAATCTCTACATCAAAATTGTAACTCCCTTGGTTTTGATCAAGTCATCAAAATGAGTGGCAATGGTCAAACCTAGTAGATACACACAATGGTTGAATGTTGCCAAAACAAACATTAAGAAACTATAATTAGGACAATAGCTATGATTAATTTTTTAAAATTATTAGTATTTTTATAATCTATCATGGTGAATTTTTTTGTATCTTGTAATTTTTTATTAGTGTTTCTTGGAAAACATGCATCAAATGGGATTTTTGAATGTAAAGATCACTTCTAGTATTAAGAAATTCATTACCTCTAGACTTGTTAATTACCCATTTAGTTTTGAATATTTTTAAAATAGGGTAGAGTTATGTTGTAACTCTTTTAGATTATATGATGTATTAATATCCATAGTTTAATTGGAAGTCAATAGAGAAATTATGAATTACTATGAGAACCACACGTATTTATTTCAAAGTTATGGTTTGGTAGTCGAGATCAAAGGTATTGGTAAACCCATCTATTCTAAATTTTTATTACAGAGATGCTTCAAATATATTTATTAAATTTATGTCATTAGTATTCATGAATATATTTATAGACCATTCTTATATTATTTTATTATCCTCTTAGAGTTCAAAGATGTATTTCATAGGAGTTTCCTAGATTGTCTCCTAAAAGAGAGTTTTAATTTTCCATTTAGCTTACACATGATACCATACACATTTATAAGTTACCAAATAGGTTTATTCCACAAAATTTGTGAGTTATGGTTATAGTTAAAATAGTTGATGGATAAAGGGTTGTTTAAACCTAATGTATCCCCATGGGGAGATCCTTTTCTTTTTGTAAAGTATAAGGATGGATAATTAACATTTTAATTGATTATGGTCAGCTAAAGAAAGAGATGATAAAAAATTAGTATCCCTTACCAAAGATAGATGACCTATTTGATCAGATGAGTGGATCCATTTTATTCTATAATATAGAGTTAAGATCTAGGAAACCCCAATATAGAATCAAGGAGAGTGACATACTAAAGATTTAGTTTTATACTTTATATATTTATTATTAATTTATAGTCATACTATTTGGAATCATAAATTTACCTACTATTTCATCTATTATGGGAACATTGCATTTCAAAGGTATTTTATCAATGTGTTTGTTTTCCTAGATGAAATATTCATATATTCATGACTTGAGGAAGACTATGAAAATAATTTAAGGAATATTTTTAATTTTTGAGATAGATTTAGTTATATATAAATTTATCAAAGTATGTGTTCTTAAATATATAAGATAAATATCTAAGTCAAACCAATTTTTTAGATGGTACAATATTACATCGATCTAAAATTAGTGAAATTATGTAGTGGACATAACCAAAGAAAGTGTTGGAGGTACATAGTTTCATGGGATTAGTTAGGTATTACCATATGTTCTTGAAAATATTATAATGATTTGGAGTACCAATCACATCCATGTAAAGAAAAGAGGAATTATTTGCATTGATCTAATAGTGTGAAGTGTTTTTCTAAAATCTTAAAAACTTATTAATGAAAACACATGTATTAGGTGTGTCAGATATGAATAAGTATTTTATTGTATGGATAGATGTATCACTATAATGAATCATTGGATTCTTAATGAGATAATAAAGATTCATTTTTTATTATTCATGAAATCTCAAGGAGCATGTGCTTAACTATAAAACACGTGATTAATATTTCATTGCAATACTTTAGACACTCAAAATATTGAAGAAATCACTTGGTTAATCATTGGATTGATCTTATACACAATCATTTAAGTTTTATATATTTACTCACTTATGCTAATTTTAGATCTATAGAGACATGTTCGATGTATTTTTTTCACAGTGTTACTTTGAAATTTCCTAAATCAAATCAAAATAGAAATAAGTGGTGGATTAAATTAGCATGTATACATGCATATGTTCCATTTCAATTATGTATAACCTCTTGTCACAATGCATTCTATATTTTTAGAGGAAATACACTTTGTATTTTCAATTATTAATAACATACCATATAAGTATGACATTTACTCAGCCCAAGTACAAGGAATACACCATGGGTGATGATGGAATATTATTGTTCCAACATTTTATATATGTGTATAGTGGACATGGAATGGGATATTTTGTTATGTATGATACACATAAGATAACATATTCACCTCATTACAAAGATAATAATTCTTGTGTGATCTAACCTAGGATGAAACATGAAGTGATTGAGAATTTCATGTTTTTTTAGAATTTCAATGGTTAAAAGAAATAAGTTATTGGGTAAGCCTCTAGGTTTTCACCAACCTAATACCATATTGCAAATATACCACACATATATGTAGGATACACATTTATTAAGAATTTATTATTGATTATGATTGATGCTTTGCCATTTAGATGGTAGGGTGTACCCCTATTTTTAAATTCCCACCACCACTATCTATACATCTTTGGATTTAGGAAGAGCCAGTTCAAGTGGGAGGGATCATGGTGTAAAATTAGTGAAGAATTTTATTTTGAAGGTTCTTCATGAGTTACTGGTGTTAACCAAAACATTCCATTACCTGATGTTACTCTTAATCTACCTAAAATTGATAAAAATTGTAATTTTGTTTAGAATTACACTCTAATTTATTATTTTGTGGGAAGATTCCCCCCAAAGATCCTCTTAAAACAATGTATTCATAACCATTGGTAAGCCCATGGTGTGAAACTAGAAGTAGTCCATAACCTTACCAAGGGTTTCTTCTTGTTTTATTTCATCAACCCATATCACTATAAAACCATTGTTAATCATGGTCCTTGGTTCATATGCAACATGTTGGTGGTGTTTTCTCACTAGAATCAAAACTTTTAAGTTTTAGAGTAATAAAAACTAAAAATTCTTGTCTAAGTTGAATTTCTTGGCTTGGCTCTTCCCCTCTAGGGTTTTATTGACTAGTTCATAAAATCCATAGGGTGCTTCATATGCCATGAAGAGGAAATTTATTTTATGACCAGTTTCTAAAAAAGGGTTTATGTGGAAGTGGATCTTACCTAGGATCTTAAAGAGTTTATTGAAATTCAATTTATAAATAATCAATTTACTTAGTGGGTATTTTACATTAACTTAATAAATACATAATTTAGGTGCTAATCTTCAGATCATATGATACAATAGAGCCCATTAATTATGCATGTTCCTATTGCTCCTCATGAAAAGGGTGGACTTGAAGCTAGAACCCAAAATGGAAATGTTAATGGCTGGATCACTATGACTAATAAAAATAATAATTCAACAAGAGATAGTGGTAAGCATTAGCCTTTTGTTTGTCACCTAGTAATGGCTCCCAATGCCTTGGTCTATATTGTAAAAATTATTGTTTCTATGTTTAACAAGGCTTCACCTCTAATTATGTTAACACTACAAGTAGTGGCTACCTTTGTTAATAATCTACCTTCAGCTCAACAAGCCTAATTTTCACAACACCCTCTTCGGGTGACATCATAAGAAGAGTAAAATATCATTACTCTAGACCATAAAATGGTCCTTTAACAATCAATAAGTTCCTCTCCTTCTCACAAAGAGGAATATATGGAACATAAGTGATAACCTTTTGATATTGGTTATTTTATGAATTACAAACCTTATTTTAATCAATTTACTACTCTTGAAGATCTACAGAAGCAAATGCCATGAACCTTGATGTTTCCCAATGTTATTATACTCATGAAATGTATAAGGCCTTATCAATCTACCACATAAGTATGCAATAAAAAATAATTGTCAAATTTTTAGTAATATGAAAACTCTTTGTATGCAAGAAGTCAATATCTTTGGCTTTATCCTGTAAAATACAACACAAATTATTTGGCCTAGGTCCATATTTAATAATACCAATCATGACTTTGGTCATATTGGGGAAATGATTCTTTTAGCTCTGGAGCTTTATCAACACATTATTTTTCTAAGATCTAAACCTACTCATCATGTTGTTTGGACTCTATTTGACTTTGATAATCATATCATTGGGTTAATAAATTTGTATGCCTCTAATGATGTTGTGGAATGGGCCTTAATTTGGAGATGGTTGAAAAAATCTCTTAAAAATGATCATCTGTGGGGATTTTAACATGGTATAATCTATTGAGGACAACAATGACCATCTCCCTATACGTTGGTGTGATGGAAAATGGGAAGTATGGTTTTACATATGCAAAAAAAATTAGGGTGTTTGATCCAAGCCACCATTGGAGGAAGGACAAAATCTCTCTAGTTTAATTGGTTCAATTTTTTACAAGGTTAGGATTAAGTTATTTAACAATTGAACCATGCTCTATTGGATAAACAAGATCTTTTATTATTTTCTCCTATTTGAGATAGGTTAGTTTCTATGCTTCTTGAAACCTTCTTGTCGAATCACCATCATATATTTTTCAATATTAAGTGGTCTAACCCTCAAGTGAGGCATGTTAAAACCTAGTTCTATCTCAATAATTCTCATCTTGAGCATGAGAAAATTGTTGGGAACATTATAAGAATTTTGAATTTGGTTCCCAAGCCAAATAGGCTATTTGGCTAGATACAGTGTTGGATAGATGCTCTTACTCATAATAATACCTTTCTTAATTATTATGGTAAGAAAGCCTCTCTCTTTTTCCAACATCTTCATAATGATACAAACCATGAATACCTTTAGGTTTTGTATGAGCTTGAATCATATCATTTTAGTATGCATATAAAAATCCAAGTAGCTCATTGGCATCACAAGTTATAATTTGAGGAGTCATGCAAGGCCATAGGGGATCAACTTCAAACTCAAATGCATTAGCTAAAAATTGGGTACAAGGTTATCAAGGAACTTTTTTCTCTTTTACATTATAGGAGGGCTACTGACAAAATTAAAGATTCTAAGAAGGGATCTTCTAGACTTACCATAATCCTTGGCATTCTACAATATTTTGTTAATCATTATGATAGGTTTTTTTAGCCCTACCTAATTCTCTTGAGTGTGAAGTTACTATTTCCTAATGCCTTCAATTTGTCCCTTTTAAATGTTATGATTCTCAATGGTTGCATGTGATAGTCCTTTAACCCTTAATGACCTTAATGGAGAATTATGCAGATAGTTAATGATAAAACACCAAGAATTTATGAATTCCCTTGTGAAATCTACCAGATCTTATGGGATATTATAGGCCTATATATTTATAAGGTTTATTTTGAATATATGTTGAATAATTCTCTAGTACCTATTATAAATCAAGATAAAATCAAGTTTAATCCCAAGGATGGTGATTGCAAGGTTATTACTAACAAGAGACCTATTACTCTTTTCAATATATCTTATAAGATAATTTCTAGGCATCATCTCTCAAACTTGAACATCTCCTTCCTTTATTTTTTATAAGTGAGTAAACATGATTTATCCAACATAGATACATCCTAGACAATGTCATTATCATCTATAAATTCATGGAATGAGCTCACATTTCCATTCAAAATGACTTGTTTGTTAAGATTCATTTCAAGAAGGCCTATGATTGCATTGACCGATATTTTATTTTATCCATGTTTCAAGATCTCAGTTTTGATCCCAGGTTTTTTTAGGTGGATAATATGATTTTTTAAGATGTTTGGGTGTGTATTATTATTAATAGATCCTAGTAATCTTAGTTTGAGCTTTATAGATTTATCAGGAAAGGGTGTCCTTTATCTCCTTCACTTTATGTGTTAGTACTTGAAGGGTTTAGCTAATCGTTAGATAATTTTCCATCTATAGGTTTTGTAAAAGTCATATCTCTCCCTAATTTTGATTACCAATTGTTAATTGGAAACTTTGTTGATGACTCTTTTATCACTCTCCAAGAAGAGGAGGAGTTGGTTAATAATTTTATGTATTGTAAAATATAGTGTTATCATTAGTATCTCTCTCCCAACCCCCTTGGCTAGAGGGATATCAATGTTAGTGGCTTCTTCTAGGTGTTTATTTTAAGTTACTTGGTATTCCATTTAATTTTACAACTTCTCCTGCTAAATTTTGGTCATATATGGTTTAAACAGTTGAGAAAAAAATATTTTTGGATTACAAAACCATTTTCCTTGGTAGGTAAGTTTGAGGTCTGGTCCAAGGTGTTGGTAGCTATGCATGCTTACTATTATTCATATTTAGATATTTATAATTTTTCCTATGGTAAATTGGAAAATACTATAAGAGATTTCCTTTAGGATAATTTTGAAGGGCTTAAAGGTTTTTATAGAGTTTCTTGGGATATTTTTCACCAACCTCAAGAAGTATGTAGTCTAGGTCTACTGGACATTAAGATTTGATGCCTTGTTATCAACATTAAATAGGTTATCCATAGTTTGGAAGGTGATAAATACTATAATATATTACTTCATCACTATCTCTCTTAAGGGGTTACTTATGGTAGGCATGCTTGGAAAGGCCTCAAGATAAATACTTTTCCTGTTACCTCTATTCCTATTAAAATTCATGGTACTTTTGTCATCTAGAGCATCTAAAAATCTTGGGAGAAACTCAAACCCTATATCATTTGGATAGGGGAGGGTTTTAGGAATGGGATTTCTCTTAATTCTCATTCCCTTTGGTGGTTTCCCTACCTAAATTTTCATATTGTTCCTTTTGCTTTGGTCCCTTAGATTAAAGGCTTAATGTGATTCAAAAAGGTGTGAAAAGCATTGGGGATATTTTATATAAATTGAGTTGATATTGGCTTCCTTGGTATCAAGTTAAAAATACATTTAAATTAAATAATTCATATGTTGAGACTATTACATAGATTCAAGGATCCATACTTGATGAGTATCTTCATAGTATTGGAGTGAAATCCCTTACTCCTTGGTGGAAGGATTGGAATTAGCCTATGACCACTCCTTTTACTCATTATTATCCTTGTCTAGGGTATATTATTTTAGCTCCTTATCATATTCAAGATGATACTCTCAATCACTGATGGAATATTTAGTCTAGCCATGTACTCTAGTCTAGAAGGTTTAACACCATGTGGGTTGCTCCTGTTGAGCCTATTAAGGCTCATTTTATTTGGTGTATTCTCTATCAAGGTTTTATAGTGGGTGTCCAACTTAATAATATGAGGATTTAAAATCCCATTTACCCAACATGATATCAACCTAAGATAATTAAACATCTTTTCTAGTTTTGTTCCCATGCTCAGTTTGTATGGCAATGGATTCATATCCTATTTTAACTATTTAGGCTTGATTTATTTACATGGAAGTTGGTTCTCTTTGGGGGACTCTTCCCTTGTTCCTAGAAGATATAATATATTTTGGTATATTTTTCATTATAATATTCTTTTTCAAATCTAGAAATTTATAAATTATACTTATTTCAATCATGAGGAAATGGAACATAGTTTTTTGCTAATAAAAAATTCACTATCATTTCTAATGTTTTTATTCAAATTTATAGTTAGACTGATGAAGTTCACCTAGATCTTAACCACATATAATTATTTCTTGACCACTAGGGGAATGACCCATGTGTAGTTACCTAAGATCCTCTAGACCTTCCACATATGCAATCACTTCCTTGTGGGAGAAGGCATAATATGTATGGTAACATTATAGGAATATGAACAAGAGCCACTCTCCTCACTAGTCACCCCCTCACTGGCTATCTTTAAGAAATTATCATCCTCATGGTTTTTCCATAATAGAGGTGATATAAGGGACCT
The DNA here is from genome assembly GCA_037957365.1 of Torreya grandis. Classification (NCBI taxonomy): domain Eukaryota; kingdom Viridiplantae; phylum Streptophyta; class Pinopsida; order Cupressales; family Taxaceae; genus Torreya; species Torreya grandis. Next base: position 2,309,972 of record JARHVA010001562.1, on the reverse strand, counting down.
GGGCCCTCCCCCACATTACAAATATCTATGACTAGCTCTTGATATTTTGCTTGATAGACACAATAAAGAAAAAAATAATATTTAATAGAATGATTGTTGGGATACCTTACCTATGGATGAATATCCCAATGCTCAATGGGTATGGGGTGATTAGATATAGGATCCATATCATCCACCACATCCTCTCACCTCCATGCTCACTACTAAAGTATAATTATTCTCTTTACTTGCCTGTGATTTTATGTGTGTCTTTTTGGTTGTTATACACATTTGATAGATTTATGTGATGTTTTTTTTTTGAGTGGCCACTTTTTACCCTCTACTAGATTTGATATCTCCAAAGGGTTTCTGACCTCAATTTGGCTTTGCTTTTGGGTGTGACTTTTTCCACCTTTTTTTATATGACTATTTTTTTACCATTACTTGTTTATATTAATATGGATATACTTTTCAATAATAAAAAAAGAAAAAAAATGTTATCTAGTTATATTTTTATATCCCCAACACATTATTGAGTGGAAGTGGGGCATGGTGTTCATGGATTTTACCATTAAATTTCATGTGAATTGGCATGGTAATCATATCTTTGTAATTGTTTATAAAATAACAAAAGTTACATAATTTATGCCAATAAAAGACATACATAAGAAAAAAGATATTGCTTAGTTTTGCTTGGCTTAGATTATGTAATCACATGGTATTCCACTTAATATAATTTAAAACAATGTGTCTCTACTCACATTATATATTTGGACCATTTTTGAAGCATTTTAGGGTAAAATTTTGAATCTTAATACAACATGTATCATCCTCAAATATATGGAAAAGATGAAAGAGTCGATCAAGGCATATAACACATGCTAAAAATTCATGTGATGGATCAATAGACTCAATGGAATAATTATTTACCTTTTTTGTAATTTACATTAAATAACCATTATCATAGTTTAATTGGCACATAACCATATACATATTTTTATGTGCATTCATGCATAAATCCTTTGAGTTAGGATATAATTATGGACATTGTCTTATTTCAATCTATTTTTATATAAACATGGAATATATTATTTAAATTTGGTATCACCTCAAGGAGGATTAGGACTAAGAAAAATATATGTATAAATGCACGTAACATATGTGATTTTTTGTTCATGATATATTGTACTATTATGGGATAAACCCCAAATGACCACAGGAAATATTATGTTTAGACCCAAATGATCACCATAGTTTATAGGACTATTGGATATTTTGAACCCTTTAAACCTAATCAGTTACAAGATTAAGTTGTCACCTAACATGTATATGATTCATGATGTTTTCATTATATCATTATTGCTCAAATATTTATACCACCCATCAAATGTTATTCATTTATATTTCTTGTATATGGATGAGAACACATTTAGGGATGACCCCATTAAGATCATTGATCTTCACTTACTTTGATTTTGGTAGCACATATTTGGTTAAGTGAATTTCATTTGGGACCATATAACCCATGTTCTACTACATGGGAAGACAATACTAAGATGAAACACTTATATCCTAACTTATTCATATAAAACTTTAGGGACTACATTTATTGAGGGGGGATTACACAATTCCCTCCCATGTGACACATATTATATAGACTAATTTTGGTTCCCTTTTCTATATTATGATATTTTTTTTCAATTTTCATGTAATTATATATATTTTTATCACTTGATGAAGTAAATTAAAATCCTAGGAAGCATATATGGGAACATGTATATATTTTGTTACGAATAGTATCATGTGAATATAAGAATAATGATGTGGCACATATGTGTGTGTATGTATATATATCTATACATATATACATATATATGTATACATACATACACACATATCTGTATGTATGTATACATACACACACGATAAAATATTATGAATTAACCTATTATTTCCATTTAGGTTTAGATTAGTATCCTTTTTTTTTGGGTAGGTGTCGGGGTTGATGGGATCCCTACCCATATAAAAGCAACAAAAATAAGTTTACTAATCTAACTTGATAGAATAATATAACAAGGCATATGATCATGACATTCATAAAAACCACAAAAATTCCAATAACTATTGAGCTTCCCTTAGTTAAATACTATCAATGTTTTTATATCTATTATTTTAAAAAAAATCTTTTTTTCATACATTACACACACTTAGTATACCAAGCCACCAAAAAAGACATACCAGAGACCCAACATTTTATTAGTCAATCAAAAGCAAAGGTTTGTCACCCCAAATTTGACTAAAAAATTCACTATCTATAAGTGCATTTCATTCCAAACCTATGGATACCAACTTCTTCTACACCACTGGAATCCCCAGATCTCCCAACTATGTCTCCACTGATTCCTCCATGGTTTCCACAACTAGCAGTGCCTCCCAAGCCCATGACTCTATCTTACCCACTCTGAATGATGAAGATTCCAATAATCACATGCCCATTTGGTGAAGGAAGCAAAAATCTGATATAGCCTTAAAGAAATAAATTTGACTTCCACCACCCTATCAAGGGACCTGTGAGTCTCCCTCCAAACATTCAACTCTAAAATGGGAGATTTGAGTGCTACCATGTCTAGTAAGACTACCCTACACTCCATATCCAGTTCTAATTATCTTGAACATAACCCATCTAATTCCTTTAACATATTTAATAGCATCATAAACCTTTCTTCCAAGGCCTTGAAGTAAGACAAATGAATCAACCCAAGGCCATCTTTCCTTGAGAAGGACATTTCTTTGAATGACCCAACATCCAACTTCATAATTTCTACCAACAAATTGCTCTTATATTCTAAAAATTGAAAAATTTCACCATTTCAACCACCAAAAACTTATATAACACTAAAAATAATATATTGATTATAAACAAAGATACTAGTTTAGATCTTATCTTTATACATTAGCTTTACCCCAAGACTTGCTCACCCAACACTTGCTCAAATACCTACATAATTTCTACCAAGAGAGCCTAAAGTACATGTTTCAATCTACAATAAGACCCTTTACCAACAAAACCCATTTCCCTCTTTTTTCAACTTCCAAATACCAATGGAAACACTAGATCTTCCATAGTTATTCATTCCATTTCCCTTCTTCTATTCACTAGCATGACTAACCAACCCAAATGGTCTTATTATTGTCTGCCAACTACTACAAATGCCACCATCATTATGTACCAATCATCATTATTATTCCCCTTCAATTTCAAAGGAACGACCAACCATGAAAATAATTATAAATAAATTTCCTCCACCCTTATATAATTATTCCACCTATATTTACTATTATCACTCAATATTTATTCACTTTGATCTATGCCACTATTTGCTAAAAATATGCCACCTTATTAGCCTCTAAAAAATAGTGACCCCCTTCTAATATTTTAATTTACTCATAAATTACCAAGATTTATCTAGGATATTATTTATATTTTAGGATTTTTAATTATGATTATTTAACATCTGAATCAGTAGTAGAGAATCCCCTTCAATAATTAGATTTTCCACTCCAAAAACTATTACTAGCTTGAACTCTGACACCAATGCATAGGCTTACACTTAATTATTGGTCCCATAAATTAATTTGATAGAGGATAATTTTATTAGTGACCCAATATAGTATTTCACAACACATCCCACACCTAATGCCCCTAGATTACCTCTACATGCACTGTCAGAATTTAGCTTGAACTAGCCATAACTAGGTAGTTCCCATACTGCTCCAAACCTACTACTTACCTTCATATTTGTTAATATTAATAAATTAATAGGGGGAATCACAAAAATTTTTAATTTCCCACTCATTTTCATATATCAACTTGTGATGAATCTCTTCTTACATTTTATTTGAAATGACACCATCTCTGAGATAATAATCTCTGCACTTCACAAGACTACATGTAATGGCCATTCCACACCTTCAAATATACATTGATTCCTTTATTTCCATATCAAAAAAATGTGAATGTTCATGCTTACCCTCAATAAAATATATAATGATTTTTTCACATATCCCTAAGGCTAAGTCAAAAAATACTTATTAAGAGAGGAAGGCCATGCCCAAATCTAGTCAAATTTACTACATAACCATGACTAGCACCAAACTATAAAGGGGAAATCAAACAATAAGTGATATATCATTTCCTCATTTGATTTACACATACAAAATTTATAAGGACCCTAAAAACCCATCTTATGTAATGTATCTTGAGTGATATTCTCTTATGAGCCACTGACCATGTAAAGGCACCTACTTTTTGTAATCCTTCCTTCCCCCAACATAGCTTGCTTGACCAAGCCACCAAAGAATTTATTTATTCTACCATTTGATATCCTTATTTTAATACATATTTTATATATTTCCCCCCCACCTAATTTATTTTATCCTCCTTATTAGTGAGAAACACATTTCTCTTATTCACACATTTATAAATTAGTATGCCCTATTCTGGTAGAAAAGGCAAGTGTTTTCCACTTCCAATGCAACAAGCCTTAGCTAATTGAATCTAAAAATGTTACATAAACTTGTTCCCCTAGTGAGTAATAAGTAACTCATGTGCCTCACCTACATTAATAATATGCACTAACAACCTATGACCATTCCATGAATCCAACCAAAAATCAGCCCACCTTCTATTATTGTTTATCCAAGAAACATGCTCAGAAATAATATATCTATTTTTCAATAAAAAAATTCCACATTTGAGATCCTTTGGGTGGATTTTCTAAAGCCACCATACTACAAATAAATTCCAAACCTAGATATTTATGGTGAATGATTCTACATCAAAGAGAATTTGGTTGTTCTACCATAAACCACAACAATTTTACCCCTAAGGCTTGATTTTGGAGCTACAAATTTTTGATCTTTAATCCACCCATATTTTTTTCTTTCACAATATATCCCATTTGAGCAAGGGAATCCTCTTATTTTATACAATTCCTTGCTAGAGAAAATCCTTCATAATTATATTGAGGATATTCACCACACGGCTAGTAGTTAAAGCATCAAAAAATAGTAAATGGGAAAAGAACTCAAAACTAATTTAATCAAAGTGATCCTCCATGCCAAGGATAACCACTTCCCTTACCAGGAGGCCATTAGGGCTTTAAATTTTTTAATTGTATCTTCCTAAAACCCAGACTTACCTACTTCAACAAATAAAGGAACCCTAAGATATTTACTAGGAAGCTTACCCATTTTAAAATCTAAAGTCCTATCAATATCCCTTTCATCCTCTTTCTTACAATTGAAAAAGTAAATCTATGATTTGCCTTCACTAAATACTTATCCTAAAGCTACCTCATTATTTTTCAAGATATATTTCAATATATTGATTCTTCTTTGATAACATTCCTATAAAGGAAAGTATCATCAGGAAACTGATAATGAGTTAAGTTGTCTAGCTCATCCACATTCTTAATCCATAACATCCTTCCTTCTACCTTTTATTGATGCACTACCATACATAAATAATTTTCCATGATTATAAATAGAAAAGGAGATAATGGGTCCCCTTATCTAATCCCTCTCAAAACCTCAAAAAAACATGAAGGGATACCAATAATCAACATTGATAATTTTGGACCAGCCACACAACTGAAGATCCATTCACCAATCTTTACTAAATCTAAAATTCACTAAAAATTTTAGTAGAGAGTGCCAATTAACCTTGTCATGATACTTATTGATAGCAATTTTTATCATCATACCTTTCTGATGATTATGATAAAGATAATGCATTATCTCATGTGCTACAATAATCCCCTCTTTAATGTTTCTTCTTGGCACAAAGCCTACTTTCTCTTTAGAGATCAGTATATCTATAATAGGTTTGATATGATTGGTTATAAATTTTTAAATTATTTTATACACCAAATTACACAAAGAGATGGGCCTAAATTCACTAAAATTTACCTAGGACTCCCCTTTAATAAATAGTAAAATGAAAATGACTCTGAGATCTGGTGCCACTTGCCTTCTTAAAAAAAATTATTACACCATATTTAGGACATCTTCACCTAAAAAATCCTATAAATATTGAAATAAAGTCATAGGAAACCCATCAGTTCCTAGCACTTTATCCCTTCCCATTGAGAAAACTACCACCCTAACCTCTTCAAGAAAAAAGGGAGCTAGTAGTTTTTAATTTTGTCTATCTGAGATCAACTTGGGTATCAACTCCAAATTCACATTTTGAGCCCTCAGACTCACCATTTATTTCCCTATTAGTAAATTATGAAGAAAATCACTATCATGTCTTTGATAACCTTTTGGGATTCCAACACCTCACCACTAGTATAATTAATTATTGGTATATGAATCAAATTCCTTTTAGCCTTGACTAAAATATGAAATAAATTTGTTTTTTATCCTCTTATTTGATCCAAGTCACCATTTATTTATATTTATAATGAATTTCTTCCCTAAGTAGTAGTTCTTCATATTCCTTCATTAGCTTTTCTCTAAAGCAAAGGCTATCACATCCATGCCAACATATATCACCTATTGATTATGGACTAGAAGATAATCTTCAACATGAATTTTTTCTTTGAAAATATTTTTAAAATAATCATCATTCCATTTTTTTAGACATCCTATAATAAAATATTGCTTATTAAAATTTTATACATCAAATAACTTGTCAATAGAGGATAATTTTTCCACCATTATTTTACCAACTAGAATAATGTTGGATCCCTAAGCCACATCAATTCAAACTTGAAAGGACATCATTTAGTGTTTTATCCATTTCTACCTTAAATTAAATTATAAAATGGTCTGATATAGAGATTGGTAACACCAAACATTCCACATTCCAGTTGTTCTCTAGCCAGATTGGATTGATTAAAAATCTATCTAGCCACTCCACAATATTATTGAAAACTTCTCTACTTTTATTCTATGTAAACTAGCCATATTTTGGAATAATATCCATAAATTCATTTTCCTACAAAACTTACACAATTTTAGATTTGAGGGACTGATGATAGTCAAACCACCCAATTTTTCATCTGGATACAAAATTACATTGAAATCATCCCTCAAAACTATTTTTTAGTTAGAAAACCTATCAATAATCAGCGTTAGTTCTCTCCACAATTGAATCTTTTATTTATTATCATTCACACTATACACATTGACCAAATTTTTTAATATCTAAAGACTAGATAAAATACCTACAAACTTTCCACCAAGGCCTTGAGGCTATATCTTCCACATATGCCACCAAGAACACCAAACCACTGCTAATCCACTAGAAGCTCTAGTCGCTTCCAAAAGATAACTAATCCATCTTTACCAACCTTTTTATATTAATTTAAATATTTCCTCTAAATTTAATTTAGTTTTTTACAATAAAAAAAATTTAGGTGATTTTTTGAATAGGAGACATTTTATTAAACATGTCTTATTAGGGGAATTTAAACCCCTAACATTCCATGAGATGAGATTCATAATCTTGAAGGGAGGAATTCTACCTCCCACTTTTAATATTTCATAAAATACTTTAAAATTCCTTATTTACTATGCTAAACTTATTTATTCACCTTTTCCTTGCCTAACTTCCAACCCCTTTTCTTTTTTGGGCCCCAATTTGGGTGAGACAATGAGCACTATACCTGAGAAACTGATAGAACCTCTTAATAATTTAAATCTTCCTCTAAGTCATCACCTTCCTCCTCCTTTAAGGCTACCTCACCCTAAATAACCCTCAAAAACTCCTTAAATCCTGTGATCCCTTGACCCCCTTTCTCTTGAATGTCTTGAGGGAGTTTTAACAAAGATGTAATTAGCTAAGATTATTTATCAATAGAATTACACCCCTTGATCAAAGAGGCTGGTGAAATCTTACTCCCTTTATCTAATTTATTAAGCAAATCCTAGGTCTCCCCTATATTTGACTTCTATTTTTTTGAACCCACCTTTAATCCTTCTACTTTATCTGAAATAACCAATTCCTTTTGAGACACCTCAATATCCAACCCTAATACCTCCTATATTTTATTCCAAACTAGTTTTAAAATTAACTTATTATTTTGGGATGCATTCCTCCTAAAATTCTAAAACTTTTTCACATGATCTACCTAGTAACACTGAAATTATTTGAATGGGATTTTTTCAATGTTTACTCATTACTTTGAGACCTATCCATGAGATTTGATCATTATGACTTTTTTAATCTCCTTCTCCAAATCCATTTGTACGCTTTCCTATGCATATGAATCTAAAACTCCATCTTTAGGCACCAATTCACTTTAAATAAACTCTCCAAAAAAATTACCCAAAGTGAATAAACACTCCTTACTTTAATATTCCATTAGAAGGCCATAGAAACATATACAAACCATAAACATTCCATTTTTGGCCAATAAAGGATCAAAATTAGGGCACCATATTTGGATTCATATCTCCACACTTTCATTAACCAAAATTGATATTTAAAAATGCACTTTGTGTCCTACCTAGATCTATAAATAACCAAAAAAACTCTAGAAATAAAATTCACTTTATAATCCTTCCCCTAATTTATATGAACCCAATCTTTGACTTCCCCTATCATCAATGATTTATCTACACATTTTCCAGTTAGGGAACATTTTTTAAGTTTAATTGTGGTCTCAATTCATTTATTTATAGAATTTAGGTGCTTATCTAGTTATCCAAGTCAATTCTAGACTTGTTACAATAAGGCACAAGCATAATATAACCCTGTAACATTCAACATTTATCACTCAACTATTCTAGCATCAATTCACATAAGGTATAATCCTTATGTTCTCACCAGAATAACATTAGATAAAAAATTGAGGCTCATATTGGGATAGTTATGCCATGGTGTAACTCATTATTCATAAGACTTGGTCATTGTAATAATAACATTGGTAGGTTCATTGGTGCAAACTATTTTTAGGATAGGCTAATGGTTTATAGGCATATAACTTATTTGGGAAACTATTTATAGTCATAGGAACACAAGCTTATATTGGGTTGGTTTTTTGCTCTCCAAGGTGAAAGCCTTTATGTTACTAAGTTAAGCATCATTCAACATTTTGAGGGGTCAATGAAATGCCTTAAACTAGGTTCATACTATATCTAGTGCTTCTTACAAGGACAAAAAAGCTTGGGTGAATGAACTTTCTTACATTTAGGCTATTTTAGTAGAGTATGATGATGACATCATGTTTTACATAGGGATGCCATTAACAACTTGGACCAAAACTTTACATAACAAAATAATCATATATTGAGATTACACTATTGTAACTATTACATTTAGTTCATATTTAAAGAAAATTACCATGACCACATATACCAAATAAATATTCAATTAGGTGTAATTTCATTCTTTATTAAACAAGGTTCAAGTAAACAAAGTACATAATAAGTGAAATAGAGGAGATGCTCATCTAAAGCTACTAATGGCCCAATGGATCATAGGTAAGCATGTAAACTATAATGTGGATCCTCAAAGGCATCCATGCTTAAACTTATGTTAATGAAATCAATAACATTATATCTAGAGACAATTCGATAGACTTTCTCTACCTTAATTCTTATCTCTCTATTCACTAGATCGAGCTTGGATTTTATAGGCCATAAGAGCATCTTTGCGTTAAGGTAGAGAGTGCATGCTGGGTGTTGAGCTGGAGCCTTGGTTGATCATTCATATATATCTATCACCTTGCACCCTTTGTGTTGTGGTCATCATGCCCTACCATTTATGAATATGTCTTAAAAATATGGGTGCTAGTTAACCACCTACCAACTAGTGCTAGGTCTATGATGATTCCTCCAGCTAGTGTAAAAGATACCAAAATAATAATCATGACAAGTGATTACCTCACACTAAGATGTCTATCAAGTTGGTAGGGATCCATACTTATATGAAAAATGGGCCCAATATTACCCCATATAAAAATTTTAGTCTACCTCAGATTAGGATTTCAAAGATTTAATGCATATAACTCGAGTGCACTCTCTTTTAGCTCAACACTAAAGTCCTCAAAGCACTTGATAGTGATATTGAGTTCTTCAAAAACACTATCTCCATGAAGGTGGTGATATGTGCAAGCATATCTATCTTCTCCAATTACTTCTTGAAGGCCTTGAGGTTTGCCTTAAATTTTATCACTCCTCCATCTAGGATTTCCCCTTATTCAAAGGCCTTGATCTACAAGGTGTGGAAGAGTGATTCTAGACTTTATTCCTAGTCTTTGATCTATGTTATCAATGTGTTGACCTTCCACATTATCTAGGATCATTTTAAATTTCTTGTAGTGTATACATGAACAATCATCTCCTCCCTCTCCTCCTTTACCTACTTGAGGTGCATGTATATGACTGACACTTGGTTGGAAAAGCCATAGAAGATGGCATCAGTTGTATTTGTACCCTCTTGAATTTTAATGAAGATGTCTTCCACCTCTTTGAGATTTTCATCTAACTCCATTTTAGAATGGTGCATGCATCCTTCTCTTCTTCTTGTATCAGCTTTACCTTCAACCTTGGGAGGATCTACTCTACTAGCACGTATACCTTATCAACCTCTAAGAGGTTTGATATGTCAACACTATCCAAGAGGGATGGTTTGGATATCTCTATGTGCTCAGATAGTTTCAATAATTTAAACTTTATATACTTCACTTCCTATTTTTCATCCAAGGTGATTTTATTCCACTTTAAATCCCTAACATCATTGATGATGTTCTTCCACACAACATCAGATGGCATGCAGGTGAGTGTATTTACCAGCCTGACTAGGTTCATGGCATGAGGATTTATGAGAATGGCATCATGCCCTTCTTCTAGTTTATTTTTGCCTAATATGTCCTTATATGGAACCTAAAAATGAGGCTCATCCATATAGCTATCAAAATAAAATGAGAGTTGTTGGCATGTCCTAATTGTCGTGGATCTATGGGGCATGTATTCAAACATGTAAAAATATTTGTTTCTCCACCCCTTCTATGTATTTTATCTTAGTCTTATCTTGGTGCATTGTTATTTTATGATAGCTAAATCTATTTTTCCTTCTTCATCTTCATTGATGTTACATCTCTCTTTAACACTTTCTTCTAAGGTTTCTTATTCCAATTTGTGTAGGGGTTCTTCTTAAGACTTTTCCCCTTTGTCTACTTTTTCTTCTCCCTTGGTGCTAACTTCACCATTCTCTTGTTCTTATTCAGTCCCTCTATCACTATCTATTTGTTCTTTCAAGGCACCAACATCACCTTCCTTATCTTTAGGTGCCCTTTCACTACTTAGACATGCTTATAATGAAGCTTAGTCTATTGTGTTAGTGGAGGTTTTATGCACCATTTCTATCACTTCTTTAATTGGTTATGAACTTGTGCTAACCTCTTTTTCTTCCTTATCTTTCTTAGCCTTTCCTTATTGGGCCTTTTTTTTCTTGTCCTTCCTCTTCTTTGCTAGTGTTAAGGCCTTTTATTCCTTGGCCTTCCTTTCCTCGACCTCAACTCTAGCAATATATTCCTGAGTCATGCCAATTACCTTCATGATCACTAAGTGTCACCTCTGACTAATCATATCATAAGCCTCCTTAAACCATCAGTCACAAAAAACCTTGGTGGTGTCTGAGGCTTACTATCCATCATCCCAAAAAAACACTCCTTCGTCATCAAGGTTGAGATTCTTGGTACCTTGCATTGTGATGTTGTAGATATGGTTAATTTCATCCTCTAGGTCATCACTCTCCACATAGGGGGCCTTTGGTTACTTGAGAGAGGGATTAATACCCTCTGCTTACCATTTTCAAAGGTCATATAGTGCTTCTTGAAGTGCATATCAAAATTATTCACATAACACCATAGCCTTCACAAAAGTGATGGATAATTATCTTATTTATCCAACTTAATTACTTCAATTTTAGCATAAAACTTGGTGCCCATGATATCTACAATGATGATTTTTATAATTTTGATTATTTATAACCTAGATTTGTTGGCCATGAAAAGTACATGAGGGGAAGGCCTTAAGGCTAGCTTACCCATCTTTTCCCATGCATTATTTATTAAGATATTAACCTTGATGCCTATGTCCATGAGGACCTCACATACAAACCATCATTCAATGGTGGAATTCATTAGGATTTCTTGATCATACTATACATTCCATGTATGTTTGACTTCTCATGCCCTTTTCATTCATGACATAATGACTTCAACTAAAATTTTCCCTACATGCTCTAAAATTGAATTCTTCAATAGGGGTAACATCCCTTATGTATATAGGAGGCATAAGATCTCCATTAGCTCTTGCACCTTAGCCTCCTAGACGCCTTTTTTTCTATGGGAGGTAGTAGCTTGCACTTCCAGGTCTTCCACTAGTTAGAGTTCCCCTTATAGGTTATAAATCACACTCATAACCTCTTATAATACATATTTTTAGTATGTGGGGTCTAGGTAAGGCATAGATTTAGATTTAGGCCTTGTTATTCACTCAGTGTGGCTCATTTCCCCATAATCTAGTCTTAATTATCATATGGGTGTAACTAGAAGTTGAGTGGTGAGCCCACTATGATTAGTTTCCTATACTTTGATTGACTCTATATAGGTTAGTTGTGCCTTTAGAGTCCACTTCTCCATTTTAGGCTCTCACTTGATCATTCTTATGCCCTTATCTATACCAATCTATCCTTGGGTCAATTTCTTGTATAATTTGGGTCATTCATCGACCTTATGTGTTCTTTGATAATACTCATACATTGGATGTGTGGGGAAGTCACACTAATAGTGCTTAGTTGATCCATACTTGTAACATGATCATAGTGTGAATCTTCTTCCACCTTATCCTCTACCTCACCCTCTAGCACCTTTTTGCATTCCATAGCCTATATTCTATTGGCCATAACCCTCATTTCCTTAGGTTGCCTACCCTTCACCTATTGTAATTGCCTACTTAGTACCTCTCTCTCCATGTTTTCATGTATTTCATTGATCACTTGATAATTAGATATGGTATAGGTATAGGCATCACACAACTAGAAGTAGATGGTTGGGTTAACCTGATTGGTGCATTTAATGAAGGGCAGTTGTGAACATCATGCACTTCATGACAAACATCATAGTTTAAAAGTAATGTGTGCACATTCTTTTGAGGGTAGTTATTCTTATTATGGATTTTTATCTCATAATAAATGTACCATAATATACTTTGAGCATCTTGTGATGAACTAGAGGTTAGTTTCTAGAGTTGACTTTCCATGTACATAATTTACACCCTCTTAAATGGGATAATTCTAGTATTGGCACTCTTGATTACCTTGGCTCTAAGTGTGCATTCAAGAACTTCATGAGGGTTAGTGAATGTATTCATGGATAGGGCTCTTTGGAATGGTGCTATAAATCTTCCAATGAACCATTGCACATGTTGGGAGGGGTGAATGTCAAAGAAATTTAGAAAGAAGAGTTTTGAAACTAGCATCATATAGATGCATGCTTTTTGAGAGCCCTTGGTTAATTTCCTTGAGTATTATGATGATCTACTATTCAAACTCAAGTATGTTGAATTTATTTAATAATGCTTCCTTCAAGGTGTTTTAGTCAATCATAGCCTAGTTAGGATCAAATTTATTATACCATGTATGAGCACAATCAAGAAAAATGGTCATGAATTGGGTTTCCCTATGCTTATGTTGGGTTATGCCTTGATCACTTCATTGTAGTTCACATTTTATTATATGCTCTATAGCATTTTACACACCATAATACTCTAGCAAGTGCATGGTCATCTTATAATAGATCTATGATGGGGAAATAACTAGCATGTAAGGTACTTATCCCTTATTACTTTTCCTGGTGGTGGTCCTCTAATACCTCTAGCCATTGGGTTAGGCACTAGACCTATTATTACTATCGATGTCAAAGATGATGAAGGCACTATACTACTAATTTGTGGTGTCATGCCACTTCTTAAGGGATGTTGCCTAGTCTATGCAGTTGAAATTAAATAAAATAGAATGATTGCATTCATATTATATATTATCAAGCTAACACCCAAATATATAGAGGTATCCTCACTTAAATATTCATAAAAGACAACTTGTTCAGTCAAAAAATGATAGTCTAAGTCTGTAAAAAAGTCAAAGTTTATGTGGATAATGGGGTCAATTATCACACTTATTTCTTCATGTGGGGGATCCAACGCATGATCTAGCATCATAGGGTCAAAGTGGGTAGGAAATTATAGTGCATATTCAATGGTCAAATTATGTAGGGACCAAACACATTCTTCATTCATCAATAATTAAGATTGATTTATGGTTTCATTATTCTTATTCTTGCACTACTATAATTCAATATATCCTTCCTTATGCCCTTCCCACTTGCTACAAGTTCTATTGACACTTTCAAGTTATAGATCTTCTACCAGCCTATACATTCTCTTGTTATAATTCTATCTCCTAAGCTCTCAAGTCTTAATTTACTCATCCCCTTCCATTATGTTTCACTTACACATCCCCTTCTTCCCTCCTATATTGCTTATACATAAAAGACTTAGCATTCCATTCTCATGGTTTCAAATACATAATCCACCATCATTTTCTTAATATCTATTCTAAAATATTTCATAAATGTTCCTTTGGGCTCATGCAAAAACTGATATTCTACTTCTTCAAGGTAAGAGTATGTCAACACTGTAAACTCAAGCATGTAACTAGTCATCGCTCCTTACCACCATCTGTGTGTAGGTATAGTCTAAGTGGCATCTAGATTCTCCAGCCTCTCTAGGTGTTCTTTCATTTAATCAATGTATTGTCCATAACTTTGTATTTTATGCGTCATATAAGCAGTTAATAAATAGTACACATACTCAAGTAGTTCACAAAAGAATACCTCATATAGAGCATCATACAAGGTTTTCTAAACCCACGTCATTGGATTTTTTCCTCTACATGTTAGATGATTTAGTATAAAGCTATCTTCCACTTATTTTAACTAGTGATTGATGTTCTCAAAGGAAAGTTAGAGCATTATTTTATCATACCATTGCAATAAAAAAATTCAACATGGGTCTTGTAAATGGAACCAAAATGTTTAGTTTAATTACGGTCTCAATTCATTTATTCATGGGCTTTAAGATCTTATCTAGTTATCCAAGTTAGTTCTAGACTTGTTAAAACTAGGTAAAAGCATAATATAACCCCACAACATTCAGCATTTGTCGCTTTACTACATTGGCATTAATTCACATAAGTATCAAGCCTTATACATTCACCTAAAGCACAGTAGAGAAATAACTAGGGATCACATTGGGATATTTGTGTCATGGCACAACTCATTATTCATAGGACTTGGTCATTGCAATAATGGTGTTGGTACGTTAATTGGCACAAGCCATTTTTAGGCCAGGCTGATGGTTTATAGGTGTATAACTTATTTTGGTAACTAGTTCTAGTCATAGGAATGCAATTCTATATCGGGTTGGTTTTATGCCCTCGAGGGTGCAAGCCTTTATGTTACTAAGTTAAGCATCATTCAACACTTTTAGGGGTCAATGAAATGCCTTAGACCACATTTATACTATATCTAGTGCTTATTGTAAAGACAACAAAGCTTAGGCATATGACCTTTCTTACACTTAGGTTATTTTAGTAGAGTATGATGATGATGTCATCTATAACATAAGGATGTCTTTAATGACCTGGACTAGAACTTCACTGAACAAATCATTCATATATTGAGATTAAACTATTGTAAATATTGCATTTATTTTACATTTAGAGAACATTAACATGACCACATATACTAGATAGATATTAAATTAGGTGTAATGTCATTATTCATTTAATAAGGTTCAAGTAAACAAAGTACATAACAAGTGAAACATAGCAGATGCTCATCTAAAGCTACGAATGGCCTAATGGCTCATAGGCAAGCATGGGCACTACAATGGTGATCCTTAAAGGCATCCATGATTAAAATTATACTAATGGCATCCATAACATGATATCTATAACCAATTATGTAGAGATTTTCTACCTCAATTCATGTCTCTTTGCTCACTAGATTGAGCTTGGCTTTTATAGGCCATAGGAGCTTCTTCATGCCAGGGTGGAGAATACATGCTAGGTGTTGAGCTAGAACCTTGGTTGATCACTCCATTAGATCCATCAACTTATGCCCTTTGTGTTTCAATCACCATGTATTTCCATTCATGAGGATGTCCTAAAAATCTAGGTGTTATTTAACCACCTACCAAATGGTACTAGGTCAGAGGTGATTCCTCTAACTGGCACAAAAGATACTAAAAAAATAATCATTCCAAGTGACTAACTCATGTTAATATGTCTATCAATTTGGAACATATCCATAATTATAAAAATTAAGAGCCCAACACACATTTTGATAGAATTTGGAAGTTTGTAACAAAGTATTTTGATTCTCACTGAATAACCATTAGCACCCTAGTCTATAGATGTTCCTTTATTGTTTATCAATAAATTCCTCATTATCTTTGGCATCTGAATTACTCTTTTTTCCCTCCTACTTCTATTCTTACATAATGGTAATTCATTAACTTTATTCACATAAAGATTCGATACTTCTTTCCCCTACCCTTCAAAATTTCTTCCTAATCCTCCCAAGCCTTTCTTTCACCCTTGACTCACTCTTACTTACACTTTGTTCCCTTATCTAACCATAACCATTATTACATCACTTGAATTTCTTCCTCCACTTCTTTGTTTAGCTCCATCTTACCACAAAAACCCCTACCAACTGATAGGGTTTTCCCTTTATTAATTCCCTTCACACTCACCTACTCCTACTCTCATTGTCATGTCATCACATCACCAACTATATGATGATTCACCCTTTTTTTGGCTTAACATTAGTTATGTTACAATGCCTCTAAGATTATTATCCTTGTTAACACATAAAGGTATTGTTATGTATTAAGATTAAATGAAAATTATATGGATTATACTTATGACCCAAAAATATATACATCAATGATGAAATGAACTATTAAGGGCATGTACATTTACATTGGAAGGTATTTGAGTTGACCAACCAAAGTAGGACCTCCAATAGTGGGATTTAAGTTCAAAAAATTCCTAGAATTTAAGTTCCATGATTAGAATATCTTCATATTTGGGATTTATTAAACTATAAGTAAGATCACTTAGATATATTAAATATATCATGGGGCATTAGAAACTTTTTAGTTTTAAAATGGATTAGTTGAAAGTTAACAAATTTATAAAATTTGTTTGTTTAAAACAAATGGCACATGAATATAATTGTCAAAACTTTGTGATTAGAGGAAAAATGGAAAAGAACATTTGGTGAAATGCTTAGAATAAATTTGTCACAACTTGTCTATTTTATGCACTTCCAGTTGTTGTTTGAGACATTGTTATTTCATGTTTTGTTTGATTTTGTTTGGCATTTTGATTAATACTATAGATGTTGATCTTGATTCAGATGTTATGATTTTTTTATCAGCAATTACCAGCTATGATTCATTACTATATTGGATTAATATTGAGCTAGTGATATATTAGATAAAGTAAATGTCATGTAGGAATATTCTATACAGTTTAGAATTCACATTATTACTTGGATTTTCTTACCTTGTTCAAATATTTTTGATGTCTTATTCTATGATTGCACAAATAGGTTTATGAGTTAGGCTTGATGATGAATTTTGGTAGCATGGGATTAAAAAGTTTAAAGAGTATAAAAAAATATTTTTATAATTAATTTTTATATATGATCATATTCTAATCCTTTGATTATTCATTGAGTCATTTTTATTTTTATGTATCAAATTCATGAGTGTTCTTTTATCTTTGTTTTCTATTCTCACCCTCTTATAAGTCTTGATTATTTTTTATTTTATGGACTTTGAATTTGATTATCTATGTCATTGATGTTCGTTTTAATTTCATTTATTATCTTGATGTTAGTCATGATCCTTGTTTACTAAGAGCGATTATATTTTGAGGTCATCTTGGTCTGTAAGTGATTGGGTATTTGACTACATTTTGATCGATTATTTTATTGTTATTACCATGTGGTTTTAATGATTCATTATGAGGACTTAATCCACCTATTATTTTTAGACTCCTTATGATTATTTGATTATTTCACTCTATTACTTGGGCATGTTTTTAAATTGATTATTGGTCATGGTTTTTTAGGATCATCATGTGGGACCTTAACTAGGTCTACATAATGAACAATATCGAGAGGTAATTAGTTAATGGTTGAGGTATATTGGTTGACCTTGGTTTTGATTAGGTCATGATGGCATGAACACCAAGGCTCTTACTATTGAGTAGATTATTAGATCACTTATAATTTTGGTTTTCTTTTTTGTTTCTCAACCCAACTCTAGGTTGATGCTCCTAGTTTAGTGGTGGAATCCATGAGAGATTGGGGGAGTGTTGAACTAGTATATTGAGGTTTTAATGGCATTTTAACTTGTATTTTCTCTAGAACTTAATGACATCATGGGGAACATGTATTTACTCTATCGGCCTATGAATTTAGTCTATTGAAGATGTAATACAACCCATGGTGGCATTGAGAAGTAGATAACTACTCATTTTTCTCCATGAACATACAAGAGGAAAGCAGATAAAATTGTTGGAACAAAAAAAATAACCTCATGACATAATGCATTCTTAAAAAAAGTAAGTTCAATGAAATTCTTATTTTTGAGATGGGTATTTGTTGGTTGAGTTTGAAATGTTGTTGGAAGCACTATAGGTGCATTATAAAATCAATAAGACTTCATGTTGAACCTACATTTCATTTTGTTTAATTTATTTTGAATTGGCCTTAATGGGCTTCACTTGGAAAGTACTAGGTTATTTTATTATTACTTGGCTCGAATGATTTTTTCTTAAGTGTGTTGGGTTTGTTATTTTAAACTCCATATAAGTAGTTTTTACCTATTATGTGGTTATGGTTGCATTTAAGTTTAGTTAGAGAAAATGGTTTTTTTTTATTATGGAGTGTCTATATGGAGATCAAATTTGTTTTGATTAGGGTTTAATACTCAACTATGTTTTTGGTTAATTTATTTTATGAACCCCTAATGGCCAAGCAAGGTTTATATGATTGTTTAGTTGTTATTAAAAATTATAGACTCTTTCTTATTGACTGAGTTATTTTATATAATCAAATTAGGATTGTATTTTGGGTTGAGTGTCTTTCTATTATTTTATTTTACCCATTTGAGTATAACACAAATTAAAAGGTTATTATATTTGAACCACTTGGGGTTTCAATTTTGGTTTCTTTATGAAGGTCAAATTATTATCTTAGACCAACTATGTTAATTTTAGCGGCATGAATTGATGGATATTATTAATTTTATATTTTTTGGGAAATGGTCGATGGAATCTATCATTTGGTTTAATAACTTAGACTATGTCAACTTATGCTTGGAGATTATAATTAAATATGATTATCTTATTATATGAATATGTTTATTTATTTTCCTTTGGGTTGAGATTCCCTTGGTTTTATGCTTGAATTTAAAGTAACTCTATCAGGGTTGATTGAGTTGTTTGGAATGTGTTGTTTGAGAGTATTCATTGATAGCTTAATATTAATCATTTTCCAAGCTAAGATGCTTGAGTTATTTCCAAGTATCGTAAATGTTTGTACTAATGGATTCAGATTGAAAGTTTATTTATTTCCATGAATCTCAAAATAGATGCCTTGAATAGAGCTTCTTATGTTATTTCTAAATATTTTTTATTTTCCTTTTGGTTTGGATGGAAACTATTGATAAATGTGGGTAGTTGTCCTTTTTGGTTTTCTATTTAAAAGTTTGTTAAGTCTTGATAATTACTTGTTGGCTTTACTGACTATAATTTACTAAAATGAAACTCATCAATGGATTAGAATCTTGATCATACTTTTAACCTTTCCTAATGACCTAGATTCATGGATCCATCATCTAACTGATGGATGGAATGGCTAGGGCCACCAATGGAGGGCTCATTTGGATTGAAGATAAATATTTCCCCTTGTTTTAGAATGATTATTTTGTCACACCTTAATCTTCATGTTGGTAGCATGTTGGATTTTTAGTAATATGTTAATGTATAATATACTTTGTGTGTTTCCTATGTAAACTAGTTACAAAAATATGGATGTTAAATTTAAAATTACACTATATGTCCATACATATTAATCTTTACGTTGATTAAATATTGAACATGGGAGTAATGTTAAGATTAGGTGTTTCTTATTTATATAAAATGTTGAAAAAATGCATTTTATGCCATGGAATTATTCAATATTTTATTCATGAATTTATGTTATGTTTATTTAGCTCTTATATGGAAGTTATGTGTAGAAGAATATATTAGTTAAATGGTTGCCTTACCTAAATAATACTATATCTCATAAATTTTTGTTGCTATAAGGATTAGTGTATTTTTACTATAACTATGTTGATAAAAATATTTAGTTTTAACCATTTTATAATATGTTTATACCTTAGTTTTACTTCACTAATTATTATTAGAAAACTTGGAAATGATTATATTAAGCCTTATTAATAATGATGTTTGCACAAGTGAGTTTATGTTGGATATAATGCTAAGGGTTTTATGTCTTATGTATGTTTACTTGATTATCATCAATTAGATAGAATAGTTGATTTTTAAGGGCGTGTTCATTATATAAACTTGACTTAACATGTTCTAGAAATTTTTTTATGGTTGAAAATCATTTTTTGTATATTGGTAACATGTTGACTCATTTGATGTTGCATGTTGTGCATGCTTTATTGGATTAATTTATCATTAGTTTTTTGGAAGTTATTATTTATCTATTAGACTTTAATTTTAAAAAACATATATTTGAATGAATCTAACAACCATTCCACTCAAATATAGTGATCATGCACATTGAAAATTAATTATATTTTTAGGCATGTTTTTGACCAATTTCCATTGGTTCAATAATGACTTAATTAGTTGAGTACAAAAATAATATGGCTTGTTATGTTACTTAAAGTGTCAAAATTTATGTTTTATTGAGATATTAGTTAATCATTACTTATTCAATCATATTATTGAATCATGAGATATTGATTAACAATCATTTTTTAGTCTAAAAAATGGTTATTGTGGATAAGCTAGGAATGAACTAGCAGCTGTCCATATTCTTGTCGAAATTGATAGATGTACAAAATTAAAAGATTAATAAGTATAGTTGTTTATTTAAAAATAAATTATTATGATTTTTAATTATATTAGGTATTGAATAAAAGTATGGTAATCTATGTCATCTCTTTTTGTAAAAATGTAAGTGCATTTTACTCTTTGATGTAATTTTATTACAATTTTCTATTATTGACTTCATGAAAGTAAATATGAGATAGAAAAAAAAATTAACTTGTATCTACAGGAAGGTCTAAAAATAATTAGCACTATATTTATTTTTTGGACTAAACCAAATAAATATGTTATAGAAGTCTATAACATCTAATGACATGATGCCCACTTATGTGGAATTATCAATTATAGATATACCTTTTATATTACTTTATCAAATGTCATATTGGATTAATTTCAAGAGGTTATCTATATACACTAAGGTAAAAACATATTATTAATTATTTAATAACTCGAGTAATGTTGTATGGTGACATGAACCAAAACCTAGATATTATGTGTATATGACCTCGACAGGTAGCACTATTTAAGTTTCTTACACTATTGTAGTATGAATTTTTATCTTAAAATGTTTTATTTTCATATTAAATTTTAATTATATGCATTTAAAATAAATATGGATAATAATGATGATTATCGAGAAATGTTTCTCTTAACTTGTGCTAATATTAACATGGTGTTTGCTATTATTGAGTTGAATGTATAAATTTATCTTATATATGGATGATAATTTATTGTACTCATTTTAGTATTTATTAAGAGTTTTTTCATAGTTTAATTCATAAGGTTACCTACCCTATTACTCTTGTCTAACGTGTAAATGGTTATTTTTTAATTCCATCAAGGATAAAATGCTTAACTACCTAAACCTTTAACCCAAAATCTATTAGGAAGAATGAGATACTTAAGTAAGGTTAAGTGCCTTGAAATGGTACTATTAATAAGACACATGTCGTTTATTATTTAAAATTTTATGAGTGTGTGTATGCACACTAGTACACTCCAAACTATATATTTTTAAAGTTTAATATTATTCCTTATAGTATCCTCTATAGGTGTTTTAATCTTAGATAATTATCAATATTTAACCTAATGTGGTTTATATTTTATAGCATGCTAGTGTGCATTCAAATATGATGTTAACTCATGTCATCAAGTTTGGAAGGGTGCCTTGAACATAATTTTATTGTCAATAAAAAAAAATGGGGTTGTTTCATGTGGTATCAAAGCATGGTTTCTACTCTGGGGAAATTTTGGGACAAACTTTTAATCTGTAATCTACCTAAGTTGTTATTATGTGACTCTTCAATATGGTTAAAAAATATCTAATTATGTCAACACCAAAAATAATTGGGTTAATGATAACCTAGGAAGAGGAAGAGATAGAGGTTGAGTTAGAGATCATGGTGCCCAAAATCTCAACTAAAATGGGGATGAACACCCATCAATAATGGTGATAGAAAAAAATGAAGTTCATAATGCTAATGTAGTTGGAGTTAAACAAATTGATAATAAAAAATTAGACCTCAATGGGATTCTAATAGCTTTGAATGCCATTTAGAGCAAGATGGAAAACCAAGAACATAGATTGAATAACCTTGAGGGTGTTTCCCATGAAGATTTACTTAGGTTGTAAATGGATAAGTAGGTGACAAAGTACTCCAAGAGTTGTATTTGATGACGGTTAACCCAATCATTAAGGAGATAAAAATCTTCCACCCCCTAGATGTTTGGGTGAATAATTGAGTGATGTATTAGATGTGTGGTTAGTGTATTTGATAATGTATTTTAATCTTCATAACATGCCATCTAATGTGAATGTTAGGGTGGTAGATTATCAATTTGTTGTAGCTATTGATTTATGGTGGAATAATCCATGTGATACAACTAGATATCATCTAATGAATCTTACCTAGGAAATCTTTGAGAGATAGTTTCATTAAAAAAACTTAAGTTCCAATTTTAAGGAACAAATGTCAACTAATTTTTAGATGTTGAAACATGAAAATATGACTATTTATGAGTATGAAAATAATTTTTTTAAGTGGATGCATCATGTGAACTATGTGCATGATGAGGAAACAAAAGTAAAAAAGTTTAAGGATAAAAGAGATATTTATGGATGAAATTAATATGCCTAACCCAAATACCATATTAGCTACCATTGAGTTTGTTCATAGGGTAGAATAGAAATAAAAATCTTGCCAAAAAGTGGGAGAAGATTTTAAACTAAGTAGGAATCAATCTAATGTAAAGAATATTTCTCCCATGCCTAAAAATGCAATAAATCTGATCAAAACCATAGATTCACTAGGTTCAGTAGTGGTGTAAACACATTTCAGTGCCAAACCAAAAAATTTAAACTCATAATTCACCCGAGATAAGATCTTTGAAGAAAAATTAGACCAAAATAATCAGCGTGGAACAACCACATGGGAAAACACTATTATTATAGAACAACAAAGGACTATGGAATGTTATGATAGCCACTACAAAAAGGATTGTCCAAAGTTTAAACTTGGATGATCAACCAATCATCAGGTGTATGAAGTTGTAGATAATTAGAATATTAATTTTGAAGCCACTCTGATTGAAACTAGAGGGATTTTAGCTAGTATTTATGTATCTATTTTTATTAATTCTAGTGCAACAAATAGTTTTATTTCTATTATTATTGAAAATAAATGTAAGTTCAAACATGTTCAAATAAGAGAAGGTTGGGAGTTCAATCTTGGTACAGGAAAAAGAGTGATAATTTGGGAGTATTTTAAAATAAGTTGAGCTAGACTTAGATATTTTTATAATGAAGGTTATTCAATTTTTAACACCTTTGGGATCTTATGATCTCTTATTACGAATGGATTGGTTATAACAACACAAATAAACACTTGATTATTTTGGAAAAAATGTGTAGTGTGTTGATGACTATGGAAAGCTTGTATAAATACAAGGCATCCAAAATCCTATAGCACAAAAATTACTTTTAGCTCTACAACTAAAAAAGGATATTCAAAAGGGTTGTAAGATCTATGTATTTAAAATTTAAGAGTTACCTAAGGATAAGTAAAAATCCTACAATTTTTCTTAAAGGAGTTTATGGAAATTTTTCCTAAAAAAATGCTCAGTCTTCCTCTTGAGCAAAAGTTTGACTTTTCCATTGATATTATTATAGGAGCTACCCATGTATCTAAGGCTCCTTGTTAGATGAATATAGATGATATATGGGAATTAAAATTTAATTTTCAATAAATTATGGATAATGTAATCATTAGGCCAAGTTTGACTCCTTGGGGTGCTCTAGTTTTCTTTGTAAAGATGAAGGATAAAACTCCTAGGTTGTGTGTTGATTACTGCATGTTAATAAGTTAACAATAAAAAATCATTATTCTTTGTAAAGAATTAAAAAAAATTTCTATCAAATGAAGAGGGAAGAAGTATTTTCCAATATTGATTTAATATTTAGCTACCATTAACTAAAAATTAAGGAAAAAATGTTCATAAAATAGATTTATAAACTTGGTATGATCATTATGAGTTCACTATTATGCCTTTTGGCTAAACAAATGCACCAGTAATATTTATGAATTTGATTAATAGTGTATTCAAGGATTTCTTGGATAAATTTTTACTTATCTTCTTGGATGACATTATTATTATTCTAAGGATGAGGTTGAGCATAAACATCACTTAAGGTTGATTTTATAAAGGCTAAGACAACATAAGTTATATAGAAAGTTTTCCAAATGTGATTTATTTAAATCTAAAATTCACTATTTGGGATGCATCATCTCTAAGGATGGAATTGATATGGACTCAACAAAGATAAAATATATTCAATATTGGCCTATCCCTACTAATGTACATGAAGTACATAGTTTTATGGGCTTGGCTAGTTATTATCATAGGTTTGTGGAGAGTTTTTTTAGCATATCCAATCCTATTACTTCCTTGAAATTCAAGGCCAATAAATTTGTTTAGAATCCTCCATGTGAAGAGATTTTAAAAAATATTAAAGTGTTGTTAACCAAAAAAAATATACTTTTTATTCCTAATCCTAATGGTAATTTTGAGGTCTATGAAAATGCTTCCAAGGAAGGTTTTGGTGGAATTTTGATGTAAGATGGTAATGTTGTGTATTAAAATTCAAGAAATATTAAGGAGCATGAAACTAATTATTATACACATGACATGGAACTTGCTGCTATATTTCTTAATTTGAAGTAATGGAAGCACTTCTTGTTTGCAAGCATTTTAAGGTGAAGTATGATCACCACAACCTATAACACTTGTTTTCCCAAAATGATTTAAATGTGTGCCAATGCAGGTGGATGGAATTTTTAATAAGTTTTAACAAAGATATTTATTATGTTAAAGGGAATGTAAATCATGTTATTGATCACCCCATCTAATGGATGTACCTCACTACCTTGTCTATTTTTCAAGGAAATTTTATAAATGTGTTAAAACAACAACTTAATAATGATTTATGTCATGATGTAAGAGACGGTTTGGTTGATGAGCCTATTATAAAATAATTTTCTAATCTTTTGTTAAAATAGATGGCCTTGTAAGGAATAAAAATATAATGTAACTAATTGTGGAGACTTGTAGAGTTTAGTGTTGAAATAAGTACATATAACATCTCATTTTTCTCATCTCAATGTCACAAAATTGACATGAGTTAAGAAGGAATAATTTTTTGATTGGTTTGAAATAGTGTTTCTAATATTGTGTAAAAATGCTTATAATGTTAGTATGTTAAACTGAACATTGCCACCTTGGGGGTTTTTTGTCTCCTTATTAAGTACGAAGGGATAAGTGGGTTGTAATATCACTTGATTTTATTTTTTGGTTGCCTAAATTTCACAAGATGCATGATATCATCCTAGTGGTAATTGACAATTTAACCAAGATTGGTACTTCATTGCTATAAATTTGACTAATAATGATTTTGTGTTTGTGGAATTGTTTATGAAGGAAGTCCTTTGGCTATGGCATGCCTAAATTGATTATCTTAGATAAAGATAAGTTTTTTGATTCAATGTTATGGTTAACTTTAACTGCAATAATTGGAAATTGATTAAATTTTAGTTATTCACACCACCCAAAAAAATTGGTCAAAATGCAATACTTAACCAAGTAGTTGAGGACATTCTAAGAATTTATGTCATGTATCAAAAAGCCAAGTTGGAAGATTACCTAGATTTAGTTGAGTTTTATTACATCTCATACCATTCTATTATTTAAATCACTCCTTTTGAAGCTATGTATGGACATAAATGTAGAACCCCACTTAGATGACATAAATTAGAAAATAGAGTTATTGTTGGCCTAGATATGCTTTAAGAATATAATAAGAAAATGGATTTGATACCCCAAAATCTAAAATTTGATTTTGATCATCAAAAGAGCCATTTTAATAAAAAAATAACACCTCATGAATTTAGTGTTGGTGATAAAGTTTTTCCTTGTGTTATAACTTAGAAGAGCTTGATCAAGTTTGAAAATATTTCTAGGTTAGCTCCAAACTTTGTTGGACCCTTCAACATTTTAAAAAAGATTAGTCATGTTTCCTATTAACTGGCCTTTTCTCCTTAACTATCTAGGATTCATGATGTTTTCCATGTTGATTTATTAATAAAATACATATCCAATCCTTATCATATATTTGATTGGAAAAATATATAGGTTACAAAAAAGGAAAAGATGTAGCTAGAAACTGTGAGGATCCTTGACTATCACAGCATCAAGTTTCAAAATAGAGATATTTTACAAGTTTTGGTCTGATAGGACCTACTGAGTGAAAGGAGTAATACTTGGTAAGAAGAGTATATTTTTCATGCAACATTATCCCTTATTTTTTGAATAGTCATAGGGATGGATCCTCTATAAAAGGTGGAGGATGTCATAACCTATCTATTTGATACACTTTCAGTTGTTATTTGGTACATTATTATTTCATATTTTATTTGATTCTGGTTTGTACTTTTATTATTACTATAAATGTTGATATTGATTTAGATGTTATGATTTTTTTATTAGTATTTAACAAATATGATTCATCATTATATTTGGTGATTATTTACATAGTGATATAATAGATACATTAAATTTCATGTAGGATAATTATATACAATTCAAAATTTACATTATTACTTAGATATTTGTACCTTGTTTATATATTACTAATGTCTTATTATATGATTACAAGAATAGGTTAATGAGTTAGGCTTGATGGTTGTTTTTAGTTTCATGGTAATGAAAAGGTTAAAATGTATCACAAAATATTCTAATTGGTTATTTTGAGATATGGTTATATTCTAAGACTTTGACTATTCACTGAGTCATTTCTGTCTTTATGTATCAACTTCATGAGAGTTATTTTATCTTTATTTTCTATTTTTTTCCCTATTCTAAGTCTTATTTTTTATTATGTGGACCTTGAATTTAACTATCTATGTTTTTTACATTTATCTTGATTGCATATATTATCTTGATGTTGGTTTTGATTAGTGTTCATCATGAGTGATCATATTTGGAGGTCATCTTAGTTTGTAAGTGATTGGGTGTTTGAATTGATTAGTTGGTTTATTATTTTTGCATTGAAATTTCAATGAGTCATTATGAGGACATGGTCCACCCATGATTTTTAGAATCCTTGTGGTTATTTAATTACTTCACTTTATTTCCTGGTCTATGATGTTTTTAGATTGACTATTGGCCATGATGTCATAGGATCATCATGTGGGACATTGACTATGTCTAAGTAATGAACACCATGGGAAGATAATTAATCAATGGTCAAGGTATATTTGTTGTCCTTGGTTTTGATTAGATTATGATGGAATGAACACTAAGGATCCCATTAGTGAGTAGCCGCTTGGATCACTTAGAATTTTGTTTTTGTTTGTTATTTCTTGACCCAAACCTAAGTTGATGTTGCTAGTTTGGTGGAGGAATCCATGGTATCTTGGGGGAATGTTGAACTAGTCTATGGAGGTTTTGATGGTAGATTGTATTTCATTTATTTTTAAAACTTAATGAGATCATGGGGAACATGGAGTTACTCTATTTATGCATAAATTCAATCTCTTATAACTAGAATGTAGCCCACCGTGACATTAAGAATTAGACAACTACTCATTTTTATCCATGAACACACTAGAGGAAAGCATATCAAGTTGTTGGAACAAGGAAAAGAATCTCAAGGTGGACTGCATTCTATGAAAAAACAAGGTTAGTGAACCCTTTTTTTTAGATGGGTATTTGTTGGTTGAGTTTGAAATGTTGTTGGTAGTACTATAGTTTCATTATGAAGTCAATTAGACTTCATGTTAAATGTACATTGCATTATGTTTTCTTTATTTTTATTTGACCTTAATGGGTTTTACTTAGAAAACATTGGGTTATAATTTTTATTATTTTGCTTGAATGAGTTTTGCTTAAGTCTGTTGGGATTATTGTTTTAAAATCTATGCAAGTAGTTTTACCTAGTACATGATGTTTTTTACATTTAATATTAGTTCATGATTTTTTTTTTATTATGGAGTGTTTATTATGAAGATTAAAACTCTATTTTGAGTAGGGTTTACTACTTTACTATGTTTTTGGTTATTTTCTTTTATGAACCTTTATTGGATGAGTAAGGTTTCTATGAATGTTTAGTTGTTATTAAAAAATGTAAACTTTATTTTTGATTGAGTTATTTTGTATAGTGGGATTAGGATGGTATTTTGGGATGAATGTCTCTTTTTTATTTTCTTTTACCCATTTTGGTTATATCATAAATTTGAAGTTTATAGTATTTGAATCACTTAGGGTTTTTATTGTGGTTTCCTTATGAAATTTAGATTACTATCTTGGCTTGACTATGTTAGTTTTAAAGTCATAAATAATGTATATTATTACTATGATATTTTTTGAGACTTGGTTGATGGTTTATATCATTTGGTTTAAGAGCTTGTACTAGGTTATATTGATCTTGGAGATTATAGTTGATTGTGTTTATCTTCTTACATGACTTTGTCAACTTATTTTTCTTTGAGCTAAGTTTCCCTTGGTTGTATGATTCAATTACAAGGAAATCTATCAGGGTTGATTGAGTTGTTTGGAATGTGTTATTTGAGATTATTCATTTATAACTTAAGATGTTTCATTTTTTAAGATAAGGTACTTGAGTTGTTTCCACTTATTGTAAATTTTGATACTAATGGATTTAGATTGAAAGTTAAATATTTTATATGAATCTCAAAATGGAAGCCAACTATCTTGCTCAGAGCTTATTATATTATTTATGAA
This sequence comes from Torreya grandis, assembly GCA_037957365.1. Taxonomy (NCBI): domain Eukaryota; kingdom Viridiplantae; phylum Streptophyta; class Pinopsida; order Cupressales; family Taxaceae; genus Torreya; species Torreya grandis. Next base: position 2,280,475 of record JARHVA010001562.1, on the reverse strand, counting down.
CTCTTGTTTCTTTTTGGCTTCGATGAAAACCATTGATGAATGTCAGAAGTTGTCCTTTTTGTTTTTCTATTTGTAATCTTGTTAATTATTGATGACTACTTGTTGGTTTTATTGACTATGGTTTGATAAAATGAAAGTAATCAATGGCTTAAAATGTCAATCATACTATTAACCTTTCTTAATGACCCAGCTACCCAACTCCACCATCTTATAGATGGGTGGGGTGGGTAGGACTAGAAATGGAGGGATTATTGGGATGGAAGGGTGGGGTTTCCCCTTATTGTATAATGTTTCTATAATCACACCTCAATATTTGCATTGGTATCATGTTGGATTTTAAGTAGTTTGTTGGTGTAAAATCTAGTTTGGTTATTTTCTAAGTAAACTAGTTACAGTAGTACAGATATAAAATTTAAACTTACACTACATGTTCATACATATTAATCTTTGTGTTGATTAAATATTAAGCAAGAGAATAATGTTAATACTAGATGTTTCTTATTTACATAAAGGTCGAAAAAAGGCATTTTATACCAATAGAATTGTTCAAAGTTGTAAATTCATGAATTTATGTTATTTTTATGTAACTTTTATGTGGAATTTATGTGAAAAATAATATGTTAGTTAAATGGTTGCTTTACCTAACTAATAATATTTCCACTCATGTGAAATTATCGATTATAGAGACCTTTTTTATATTATTTTATCACATGTTAGACTAGATACAGTGCAAAGTGTTTATCTTAATACATTAAGGTCAAAAGATGTTATTAATTATTGAATGAGTTGAGTAAGGTTATATGGTGCCATGACTTAAAATTTGGATATTATATTTATATGACCTCAATAGGTAGCATTATTTGAGTTGATTACACTATTTTAGTATGCATTTTTAACTTAGGATGTTTTATTTTCATATTTGATTTTGATTATATGTATTTTTAGATCAATATGAACAAAAATGATGATGATCAAGAAGTGTTTATCTTACCTTGTGATAATATTGACATGGTGTTTGTTATTATTAAGTTGCTTGTATGAATTTTTCATATATATATATATATATATATATATATATATATATATATATATATATATATATATATATATATATATATATATATGTATGTATGTATGTATGTATGTATTATTTATTGTAGTCATCTTATTAGTTGTTAACCATTGTTTTAGATTTTATTTCATAGGGTTTCCAACCCAAATACTCTTGGATACCTTGTAAGTGGTTATTTTATAATTCCATCAAGAAGAAAATACTTAACTATCCAAACTTTTAACCCATAATCTATTAGGGAGAATGGGATAATTAAGTAAGGTTAATGACCTTCAAATGGTCCTATTGGGAAGACACATGCTATGTATTAGTTAAAAATTTCTGAATATGTGTAGGCACACTGATACACCCCAAACTATACACTTTTAAAGCATGGCATTATTCCTTATATTATCCTTTAAGGGAATTTAAATCGTGGATAAGTATCATCAGTTAACCTAATATGGTTTATATTGAGTAGAATGCTAGATTAAATTCAAAGATGGTGCTAACTCATGTCATCAACTCTGGAAGGGTGCCTTGAACATAATTTTTTTCTTATTTTTAAAAAATAAATTGGGGTTATTTCAAAAAAACCATATTTTAAAAATAAAAGACATAATATGTTGGTGAATTTTTAATTGAATATTTTTATTTTGATAGAATTGAATAAAATATTTGAAAGATATGGAAATCATAGTGATTAAACACACTATAACAATTTGATGAGAAAGATGATCAAGAGACATAAAATCCATAATGTAGTTAATGACATGATCATGCTTTCAATAAAGGGGGTCAACCATAAACAAGTATGATTAGAATTGATAGATAAATGTTTTCCACACCATGACCTTATGGATTAAAATAAAAAATGGTTAGAAATATTCATAAAAGCTTGTGCAATGTGATATGTTAGGCTGACCAAATTTTCTTCTTCCTATCTGAAGGTATGTTTGTTATTTTGTATGTTTTAATTATGCAAAATAAATGGATTTAATTTGACATATGCATGTTTTTGTGTGTGTTTTTAGGTGCATGCATAGATATAGGTGCCCCCCCCCACACACATACACATAGTTTATCCTTGTTTATTCTCAATTAGAAGAAGGATCTTTATTGGGGTACAAAAACATACACTAAATTCATAAAATTATTTTACATAGTTATAGACTTTCGCTAAGATGTAGAGAGGGTAAATAAGTATCATAACTTTTTTTGACTTTATTAAACCCTTATATATAAATATCATATTATACTCCAGTGTATGATTGAATTCATGGTGGTAGCCAATAGTAAACAAAGTTGCATCAGTAGAGCCATAACGATAATGTTTTTATTTTATATGTAGTTATTCAAGGGTTATTAAGAAATACTAATACTTTGGATAAAATTTTCACTTGATTTTTTAACTATTTTTCTTTGTGAATGCCTCTTGAATAATATCATTTATTAATATACTTCTTAAAAAAATCTACGAAAGCTCTTTATGCTATTGATTTCATTATGATCTCTCATTTGAGTTGAATTTTATTTATGTTGTTTCCCCTTTTTTTGTCATTATGATTTTCCATTATTTTTGGTATGCTCTTATATATCCAATCCTTAACATGATCATATCCAATGTGGATTAAACTTGAATTTTATCCTTTCTTTTCATGGGCATTGTTAAAAATTAGAACTAAGTTTAAAATTATGAAAGACATGAACTTTTTATACTTTAAAAACATAATTTTTTCATGTCTTGATGCTTACTAAGTATTTTCAAATATTTGTCTCAAGCTTACTTTATCTAAAGAATATTGAGTAACCTAGTTTGAACTTAATCCTTTTCTTCCAAATAATCTTCATTGAAATAGTAAGGAGGTAGTCTCAATTTAATGGGGAACATAATTTATTATAAGTATAATATAATAAATTGGTTTTACTTAATGAATGCCTTGAATCCCATTATATCTGTCCATAATGTATAATTTAGTAGTAATTGTCATTCTCTCAATATTTTACCAACTATCTTCTTAATAGCATTAGGCAAGTTGTTATTAGTGGATTCAAAGTATTCCATTTCCTTAAGGATAATAATTTGATAAAAAATAATAATTATACTCTTATAATATCCCATTTAGTAAACCTATAGGATTTTAATGTAGCTTTATTATCATAAACTATGAAGAATTGCATACCAAACCTAGTGAAAATATTCCCTTCCACGATCTTTATATATTCCTTCATTGTATTTTTCTTCATGGAAGTTTATTTAGACAAACATGTATAATAATATATGGAATTTAACATCATCCTATTTATATTTTTGGAATTAGTGTTAATTACACCAAAAAATCATATCTTAATTGATAAAACTAGTTGATTTCAATAACCATGGCAAGGTTATATTCTTTTATTTTGTTAAATATATTTCTTTCATGACATTTTAATACATGATCATGTGAATCCTTAAAAAATATTAGCGAATCTAAACTTCCCCTTAGAATATTATGAGATTTTGTATTATAGAAAGGGTGTTTAGCTCTATTTTTCTCAAGATAATTCCTCATGACACAAACTATTTATTCCTTCATCAAACACCTAAGGTAAATTACTTCATTCTTGTTGTAGTATGAGACTTATTTGTTGAACATATAATAGGGGTTTTTAATCCTTGAGAATTTTATTTGAAAAATATTTAACTATTTATGATATTTTTTTATAATATGTAATGACTATATTGATTATACCACTTATACTTATTTCCCTTGATTTGGTCAAGCAATGAGTCTAAGATGGACATCTATGATCAACTAAATGATAAATTTGACATTTACTATCATGAATATTTTTAGATTGATTCTATATTATTGCAATGTTCCCATCTTTTTTCCTCTTTTTTTCCAATTAATTTTGCCCAAGCATAATCTTTACTATGGGTTCAAGCACAATGGCACATACCTTATTTTTCAATATCTAATATCTAAACTATTTGATATCCTTAACAAAATTCTAGGATTTTTTAAATTTAAAATTGAATAAGTTATCTACACATAATTTATATTATTGCTCAAAAAGTTAATGAGCATTCATATAGATCAATACTTTTTTGTAAGAATAATTGTTATTGTATGTTCTGAAATGAATGGGTACATGTAATATATTTTCCTAAAGTAAAGAATAATCAACACTCGAACTTGTATGATAGTTGTTTTATTATCATTGAAATATGCCTTTGCTTGAGGAGTTTATTATATCATTGCATCATATTTCAAAATAGTATTTATAGGCCTAATAATCTCATAAAAAATATAAATAAACATTTTTTAAATGTTAATATTCAAAAAGAATGTTTTCAATTCCTTCTTATTGTTTATGAGTGAAATATTAGAAATAATATTTTACCTATTAAGGTCAACTAATTTACCATCCTTTGTGGTTTCAAAATGGATACACACATTTTTATTTTATTAAACAATAAATCACTTTTGAGTATGAACTCTTTGACTCTCATCAGAATACCCTTCTCTGGATTTTGGGATATGCCATACCTTCTAAAACATTTAAAGGATATTTTTAGGTGATGTATTGTTGAGACCTATGTTTAGAAAGAATAGATCAAAAATTTATGTAGATATTGATGTACTTTCCTATAAAATTTTGTAAAGTTATATCTATAGCACTTTGAAAAGTGGCACATGTTTTTACCAACCCAAAATGCACTCTCCTATTAAAAAAATTCCCAACTTCATCGTAAATATATTTTCATTTTATCTTCCCCACCAACTAAAAATTTTGAAGCCCCCACCATTATTATAAATTTATTTATAGATAGTTGTCTTGTCAGATACTAAAATTATATTTATAAAGCATTTCATAATATTATTTTCATTTGTTCTTATGGATAAATACAAAAATGTCTACCCAAGTGGAACGTATAATGGAAAAGATAATTATTTTTTAAATCATTTCTTTAACTTTTATATATATTTCAAGTTCCAAAATTGGGTGAATATGTATTTAGATTTGTATTAAAGGTTTAAAACCTTACTTAAGTAAGATTATATGAGTGATGATCTAGGGATCAAATAATTTGAGGCCCTCATAATAATATACTATCACATTTTTATATTGATATAAAATAATTTTAATTTATCTTTTTCTTCTTTTTAATGATAGAAATGAATATTCATTTTTTTAGATGTCTCAACTAAACTTAAATTGATTAACAAAGACTCTTTTCTATTAGTATTTTGTTTAATTTATTTCTTAGTAGGTATATCAAGGTAACCTCCCTAAACACATTATTCCTTTGAGAATTTTCTAACCAATTAATTTCATGATCTTTTCATCATCTGAGGAATGATCAATTTCCTTTCCATTAATGATTTGTGTTTCTAAGACCCCATGGCATTCTATAAATTAGATAATATGTTGGTCATTAAGAAATACATGGAAATTAAATATTATACGGGATAAAAATTCAAGGAACTAATTCAAAAAAATATTGTGTAACTTTGGATAATTTAGGGGGGAAATTGTAGTTGAGTAAATAAGAGAATCAATAGTTCAATTTTACTTCTCAAGTATTGGAGTTATATTATAACAAATAAAATAATCATCCCAAGCTATGTGTTTAAACTACTTCAAGTATGAGATACTGCATTGAAGTTTCCATTTAATTTAATTTATCAATAATTTTTAATCACCAAAAAACTCTTAATTGTTTTTAATTTATGAGATAAGAAAAATTGTATAATTAAAACCATTTATTTATACTTAATTTATTTATGAAAATTAAATATAGGGAATAAATAGTTAGATATTGTTAATCATGTGATATACTAATGGGGGGGGTGAATTAGTATATCATATATCTTATAAAAATTTTACTTAATTAAACCTCACTTAACCATACATTAAAGATATGCAATAAAATTGAAATAATAACATGCAGAGAGAGAGAGAGAGAGAGAGAGAGAGAGAGAGAGAGAGAGAGAGAGAGAGAGAGAGAGAGAGAGAGAGAGAGAGAGAGAGAGAGAGAGAGAGAGAGAGAGAGAGAGAGAGAGACCATATTTTTAAGTGGAAACCTAATGTCCACAAAAACCACTAAGAAAAATCTCAAGTATATGAATGAGCACCAAATTAAATTACAAAGTTCACAATCACTAACTTGCAGAAACACCAACCCCTTTGCTGAGCACCAACACATCAATGATTTGTGAGCACCAACCCCTTTTGTGTATAAAACACAACTATCTCTCAATGTTGCTTTCTCAAAAAATGATAGAACTCTACTATATCTCTTTATATTCTCTCCTCTTTTCTTATATTAAATAATTACAAACCATGCACTCTCTTGCATATATAAAATGGCTTCCCAAGCCTCATTTTATAGCTTTCCAAATGACCTTTGGCATTCACCCTTTGTGACTCTTCAACTCACATGGAAAATGGTGCCAAAATTGGATGACCCTTCGAATCATTTAAAAATCACATGGTGACCCTTCATGAGTAAATGCATCATTTCCCCTTTTGTCTTTATCTTGGTGTTTTACTGAATTTGGGAAACTATAGGTTTAATTTCATAAATAGTAAAGGGGTCTGAATTAAGGGGAAAATTAGTAAAAAAATGTGCCTTAATTATCCTACTAATTTATTGAATCTATAAGTTCTTAATTGATTTCTAAAAATAGGAAACAAGGGATAGAGAGTAAAACTTAGCTAATTCTAGGCTGAGACAGAGGAGACAAAGGCTACAAATTACTAATTTGGCTAGGTAGACTATCAAAAATAGGATCCAAAGTCTATTTTATACTAGGATAACTAGAAATGGAACACCTATAGGTCTACCACTATATTCCAAGTGCTAGCACTATAGTCCTTAATGTCTTAGCTTTTTAAGCTTTATGGGTTTTATTCATATGCTCTGAGAGACCCTATACTTGAAATATTGAGTCTTAGTTGTTTAAAAAGCTCTGTGTGAAATTAATTTTGTCTTCAAGGATCCTATTTCCTCTTCATGATTGATAGATAATATTTAATCCAACTGTAAAAATTGGTTAGTGTGTAATATTCACTAAATGTGTGATCACACCCCATGTGTGGGCACACTACCTACATACCAATACTCTGAAGATAGATCAAGGCCAATGTAGTTCTCCTAATTTGAATGGGTATTATGAAATCATGTGTATTTAATTCAAATGTATGAAAAATTTGGGAAAGATTGAGATGATGCGTGATTGGTATAGGAGCTTGGATAGGCTAAAAATAATAGTGGTTAGAAATATGTAGAGAATAGGAAGATTTTCTTGAGTGTGCTTTAGTATATTTCTAGCTTGTGCCTTTTGAATGATTTTCAAACCTTCTAAATGACTTTTGAATGGGATTTAATAGGGAAACTAGTAATTGTAGGTTAGATTAACTCACATTAGGATGACAAGGGAAAAGATAAAGATTCAAGAAAATCTGATCATTTGAGGCTATTGTAGACTTGGATAACATCAATGAAAAGTGGACACCCTAGGTCCCAATGCTGTAATCCAACCTATGGCACTATTGTCCATGGGAAAGGGACCCTAGGGGATAGATATGTGCCTAGGAGAGGAGTTAAAGATAGTAGGGGATAAATATATAAGGCTTTGGATGACTATGAAACAATGAAAATATGCCTAAGCGGGCTATGTAAGTGAGGAGGAGAGACCTATGGTTTGGGTGTCACAAGTCATGCTCAAGTTATACAAAGTGAATTTTAGTATGACTATAATTTCCACCCATTTATTCTAATTATGCAAGAAAATGAAATACTATAATAAAGGAAAAAAGAGAAGCATACCTAAACTTACCTATGAGGCTAAGCCCAAGAAGCTGTGTGATGTTGGGTTATGTATAATGAGAGCACATTGTATTATGTATGTATTTAGAAAGGAAAGTGAAATTAGATCAGTTCTTATTAGATACACTATATCTAAAATAAGAATGTATAAAGCTAAGTAAAGAGAGATGAAAGAAGAGAAAGGAATAATCACACCTCAATAAGTATGCAAACTAATACAAAACTTGTTATGTTACTAGGTTGTGTTGGGTAATGCTAGAATTATGTTGAACCAAGAGTTATATCAATAAATGAGTTAAGTACTCAATCTCCTATAAGTTGGCTCAAGAATGCAAATTTTGGACCTTTCGATCTATCATCACTAACTATGTGAAGTTAACAAATCATGTGTGTGTTAATCGATGTCTAGATCATGTGTCTAATCCCTTTGAATAGGTGGCTCAAGAATACAAAGGTTAGCGAGACCATTGGCTCCATCATTACCCTATAATGTGAAGCTAAATGAGAAAATACCAGTATAGATGAATGTCATATGAGATTGCTCATGAAGCCCCTAAATGTGTTTGGATCTAGTAATGTTGGCACAGATAGTTGAATGTAAATCAAAAACTAGGCCATTGTTGGCCAGTTTGAAAGATGGAGATTAGACTTGTATAGAATCCCCTCCTAAAACTAGAATCAAGGCTTAGGAAACCACTCAAAAACTTGAGTACATGGGAAGAAAAATTGTATGAAATTTTACTTGAATGTGATTCCAACCACCTACAGATGGAGTAAGACATGTAACTACTAGAAATGTGTAAGAAAATGCAATAAACTCAAAAACAGAGAAGGCCCATGTGCCACACACATTACCCCCAATAACTAGTGTCTAAAACATAGATTATGAGCTAAAAGTTGTATCAACTACCATGTCTAAATTGAAAATGGAAACCCTTATGCCGTGTATGATACCCCTTGTATCTAAATTCTTTGAGTGAAATAAGTTCTAAAAATTGTTGATTTTTGGACTGAACTATATTAACAAAACTATGACTAAATTCACCTCTCTACCTGATCCTAGAAAAAATAAATATTCTACTATTTGGACAATAGTGCCAAAAATTAGACATTTTAGGGTCTAGAACTATATTCCCATTTTTGGTGCTTTTGTCTAAAGCTAAAACTAATGATTGATCTAGATTATTTGTTGTCTACCTGGTCTAGTTTGACTATGCTAAGTTTTGTATTCTAGACTGTAATGTTCTAAAACTAATTTTTTGATCATTAAGAGCTCTGATATCTATGATAAAAACCCTATTCCCCCCTTTTTGAGGGTAGGAATGAAGACCCTGCAATGAATACCCTCAAAAGAAGCCATGCAAGTGTGTTAACTTATGAAAACGTTTGATATAGCATTGATATACATTATCTCAAGATATATCAAAATTTGTACAGAGAGATTTTTAGATCCATAGGTGTATGCCTATATACATATAACAATGTAATAACACGTGCATAAGAGTAAACTAGAATTTGAAATGTTAGTTTTTAGTTATTAATGGCATGGAGGGATGGAACATGATGTCTGTCATGGCATCCAAGGAGCAAGGTAAATACATGATTAGAATCATGGCATTTCACATAAAGATAAGCAAGGGTGACCAAGGGGCTAAATAAGCACACAAGGCATGTTCAAATGCCACATACACACGTAATGGGAAAAATCAAAGATTGGCACAAGGGACACAAGCACATGAAAGGCACACCCAAAGGACATTGGTAAGTGTCCAAAGGCACACACATATAGACATGAACAAAAGACATTGGAAAATATCATAAAATGAAATCAAGAAGTAAGCAAGAACTAGAAAATGTAAACACATCTAGATAATCAAAGTGAATAGTGGAAGCATGCAAAGTACTAGAAATATAAATATGCATCTAACTATGGAAAGCAAGAAGCAAGAGTATACAATATATGTAATATAAGACTAATGTATATGCTATGAAATACAAAAGTGTGATATATGTTAATAGATGTCATTGTGATATCTATGTAAGGAATGTACTACAACAAGATGTCTAGAGTGTATAGTGTAAGAATGACATAACCTGGATGGTGTAGTCATGTAGAGTATGCCCCTAGTGGGTAGATGTATCAATATATAGCTAGAATGTAGAAGTAAGATGCCCCCTCAATGGGTAGAGTTAAATAATCAAGGATTTGGATGCATTGTACACACTCAAATAAGATCAAGTGAATCTTGGTAATATAGATAAATAGATAAATAATAGCATACAACAATGTAATGTAAGTCTATCATAATGGTTAGTAATGTAAAAACATAGATGATGCATACAATTGACATGTTTTTATAATTTTGAATATTGTATTATTTTTATATTTTGAAATATTTGAGCTATGTACAATCAATCAGAGGGAACTATATACAATAAATACTAGAAGGAAATGATACTAACTGATGAGTCTTAGATGAGACTCCCTATCATGGTGTCATGTATCAAAGAATGGAATCATGTGTGATCATGAAGCATGATGGAAATGTTGAGACTATGGCTCTAAAAGCTATATATGCTATAAATGTTCTAAAATATATAAATTAAAAACTAATTGTGGGGACCCTCTATAATTTTGAGAAGTGGATGTAGTTGTAGGGATCTTAGGGACCCATCTAGAAGTAGGAGAAACTCACTAAACATATGATCTATTTGTAGATGCATGATATCTCAATGAAACTACTCTGGGTGTGAATACTATAGATGGAAGCTATCTAGAATCCTAAAGATATGGAGGTGTAAGAAGAGACATATTTGAACATGAGTATCTCATGAAAAATTGGTAGAAGAATCTATTTGAAGAGGTCTTGTAAATCTTTATCTACCATAGGGCTAGTCATCTTAGCCAATATGGTCTTGTATCTGAGAACATACTCAGTGAGAGGCTCATTTGATTTCTATTTTTGTTGTGAAATTTGGACATATGAAACCTTATCACTGATATTGATACTGAAATATGCTAGGAACATGTCGATAAGAGGATTGAATACATTAACTGACTAATTTGGTAGACTATAAAATCATTGTAATTCATAATCCTTGAGGCTCCTTAGAAATAATTTAGTTAATAGATAGTAATTTGGTATATAATTCAAACATGTTGCATGAAAATCTCTCAAATATGCCTCTAGATCACCCTTGCCATCATAAAGAGTATTCTTAGGTTATACAAATATAGGTGGCAAGGGTGTAGCAGCCATATGTCATGCCAAAGGTGTATGCAATAGAGTGAAGGAGTATAATGCTTGTGTAGAGCTAGTTGTACCTTTCTCAAGACATTGCACCTTGGATTGAAGAGATTGAATATCTTACATAAGGGCTGCCACATCAAGAGATATAGATGTACTAGCTATAGCTAGTGGTAGAAAAGAAGGTTGGGCTACTATAAGGGGTTGTTGTGACATAGTTACCCCTATAGTGTCATGTGTAACTAGTGGATCTATAGTCTGAGAGGACTAAACTTGCTTGGCCTTCTTTAGTTACATGATAGATTTCAAGATGTTAGCATGATCATAGGGCTGTTTATTGAGTCTTTCTCTAAAATTTTATAAAATCAAATCTTTGTTGAGTATAACTTAATTATCAATAATGGGTAGAAGTGGATCGGTAGTCCAATGTGATAAAACATGAGCATCAGTATGTGTCTCATCATTATTATTCTCATATTTATCATTATAAAAATCATGTTCATTAGAATTGGTGTAATCTAGATGTGTAGGATCTATAATAGGGACCTGAGTTGATTGCTTAACCATGTTATAGGAATGGGTTGTAGGAACCTAGTTGAATTCATGGGGGTTGCCACTAAGTCTTGCACTTTGTCTCAAAGGAAGAGATGTAAGGAGTTTAGATGGCATAAGGAAAACAATTTAGAAAATAAAAGAGTAAATTACATAAAAATAATCTAAACAATGAATTAGAATATGGATAAAAAGGATATCTAACTCCAAGTATGTAAGGTGATATCTCAAGATGCAAAGTAGGGACTAGTATATGTAACTAGGGATTTTTAAAAAATATTATTCGTAAAATATTAGCAACTTTTGAATTTGAAATTGATTTTCTAAGCTAAGTATGCAAGATAAAATTTATAAAATTATGAGAAAGTACTTGCTTGAATGGGACCTAGTAGACGCAACTAGGGTTTTGAAATGATTTTTTTCAAAAAAATTGTAATAATTTAAAAAACATTTGCTATAAATTTTTAGAATTGAGCTTGAAAAATTTTAAAAAATCTAAAAATATTTCTAAAATTAGCAATATATTTTTCCTAGTGGTTTGAAAGTGTTTGTATACAAATATGACCTAGTATGTGTAAACTAGGGTTTTAGAGAATTATTGAAAATATTTCAATTAATTTTTAGTTTTATAATTTTTTAATTCAATAAAAATTATAAATAATTATCCCTGGGGTTTCTAAGGTTTTAATTCAAAAATTCAAAGTCAGGTTCACCAAATGTTTTACTAAATTTGGGAAACTATAAGTTTAATTTCCTAAATAGTAAAGGGGTCTAGACTAAGTGGAAAATTAGTAAATAAATTTTAATTAATTAACCTATTGATTTATTGAATCTGAAAGTTCTTAATTGATTTCTAAAAATAGAAAATAAGGGGATAGAGAGTAAAACTTAGCTGATTTTGGGTTGAAACAAAGGAGATAAAGGCTACAAATTATTGATCTAGTTAAGTAGACTATCAAAAATAGGATCTAGAAGTCTATTTTATACTTAGATAGGAGTGATATAAATGGGACACCTAGAGGTCGAGTGTTATAGTCCAAGTTTTGGCAATGTAGTCCTTAATGTCTGAGTTTTTTGGGTTTTATTCATTTGCTCTTAGAGATCTTGTGCCTAAAATATCAAGTCCTAGTTTTTCACGAAGATCCATGTGTAAGTGATTTTGTCTTCAAGGATCCTAGTTCCTCTTCATGCTTGATAGGTGTCTCTAATCCAACTATAAAAAGGGGTTAGTGTGTAATAGGCACTAAACATGCAAATACACCTTATGTGTGGGCACATTGCCTACATACCAATACTCCAAAGAGGGATCAAGGACAATGTATTTATCCCAATTTGAATGTGTATTATGCAATCCTATGTATGTAATGCAAGTGTATGTGAATTTAGGCAAGATTGATATGACTCATTACTGGTGCAAGAGCTTGGATAGCCTAAAAATAGTAGTGGTTGGCTATATGCAAAGAATAGGAAGATTTTCTTAAGTGTGTTTTAGTATATTTATATCTTGTGTCTTTTGAATGATTGTCAACCCTTCTAAATTACCTTTTAATGGGTTTTTATAGGTAAACTATTGATCTTGGGTTAGATGAAATTGCATTAGGTCGACAAGGTAAAAGATAAGGATTCAAGAAAATTTGACCATTTGAGGCTATTGTGGACTTAGACAACAACACTAAAAAGTGGAAAACTTAGGTCTCAACACTATAGTCCAACCTATGGTGCTATTATCTAGGGTTAAAGGGACCCTAAGGTATAGATATATTCTTGGGAGAGGAGTCTAGGATAGCAAGGGATAAATCTAGAAGGCTTCAAATGACTAGGAAATAATGAAAATATGCCTAAGTGGGTTGTGTAAGCGAGTAGGAGATACCTATGGTTTGGGTGTCACAAGTCATGAACAAGTTATACAAATTTAATTTTAGTGTGACTACACTTGGTGAATTTTCAAATTCCTCAAGGTGACTCTTCATGGAAAAATTCACCCTTCCCTCTTTTGTCTTCACTTGGTAACTCTTTGAATTCCTTGTGGTGACCCTTCACGAGAAAATGTGTCCTTTCCCTCTTTTGTCTTTATCTCATGACTCTTTGAATTTTCCATGGGCCCTATTTTGACTTTATGTAACCAAAAATGTATTCATTAATATTAAATAAATATCAACACACTTTAGCCAAACTATGAACATTAAAAGCACCTTAAGACATTAAATGCTATGGGGCCTTTGTCACTAATAATGTTAGACCTTTGAAATTAATGACAATATTTCCAATAATATCCCAATTTATCATTGATGAAAATCTCAAACTAAAATTGCCACATCCTAAAATTTGTACTCCACATGCCAACATGCACACACTGCCAACTAAAAAACATACAAAACTCCCTCTTACTGTAGCATCTTGTACCTATTCTTGTACTTGTTTCTATACTTCTCCCCCTTTAACATCAAAGGCAAAGGGTCTATCTTGGAGCTATAACTTATCTCCCTATCAACTGATGCTGATCCTCAATGGTATTAAGTAAAATAAATTACTCCTAAATTATCTCGTAGATACTTGAAAGTGTCCTTTGGTAGTGCCTTTGTGAAGATATCTATAATCTATTTTGTAGTACTGATATATTTCATCTTAACCTATTGATCTATAACTTGCTCTCTCAAAAATTAATATCTGATAGGAATATATTTTTTTCTTGAATGCATCACTGGATTCTTAGAAATATTAATATCAATTATGTTGTCACAAAAAATAGACATAGGTTAATTATATTTTACCTTGATGTCTTCTAAAGTTTGATTCATCCAAAGCACTTGAGTACAACACAACACTACTGCAATATATTTTGCTTCAATTATAGAAAGTGATATTAAGTTCTACTTCTTGCTTATCTTATGAGGAATATGTGATTAAAATTAATTAATTATGCAATAATATGCAACATGGAAATCATTCCTCAGAATCATAGCAATAGAGACATATGGAAGAAAAATTTTAGATCTAAGTAAATACACACATAACACTAATATAACATGGTTCACCCAACGTGGACTACATCCACAAAGAAGATCTAAATAATATTATAAACAATATTAAAATAACTCTAGACAAGAAACCTCTTATATAGATAATCTTCTCTAGCCTGAATTCACACCAAAATTTCTGAGATGCAAAGCTACACCTCAAAACTGATGACACTAAACATAAAGAGAAATAAAAGCTCAAACTAAGATGTAAAACACAATTAAAATATGTTTCCCCTCACCGCTATTTATACTCTTTAAAAAAAAAATCCATACCTTGGTGATAAGCCATATCCCCACCAAAATGGCACAAAATAAGGGAGGTTTTAACCAACTAGATAAAATATAATACCCTAATTCTCTCAACCTCTTAAAATCACATGTATTTCTCCATAAATCATGCCACAAATGTGGGAAGTGATTATCACACTAAAAAAATCACCCCAAATTTTTAAAATTAAATAAATACATGTTAAAATTGCCTTGTTAACTTTATTTTAACATTAGGGGTGAAATAGACTCCATATTAAAAAATTTCCCACTTGGAGTTCATTTCCCCTTGAATAAAATTAAACACTACACCATGATCAACATGTAGACCAACAAAAGCTAAACATAGCCTCAAATTCTCCAATGTGACTACCTTGGTCAACATATCCACAAGATTTTGGCTTCTATGTATCTTCTCTAGCCTCCCCATGGTTTTTTCTAAAGCTATCCTGATGAAATGATACCATAACTATATGTGCTTCATCCTCGAGTGGAAAGTGAAGTTCTTGGCTAAATATATATCACTCTGACTATCACTATGTAGTCCCCCAAATTCTTGCTTATACCCCAACTCATTTAGTAACTATTGTATCTAAATAATCTCCTTGATAGCCTTTGTATCAACAACATACTTAGCCTTTATGGTTGATAAAGCCATAATCTTTTGTACATGAGAAATCTAATTAACCATTGTATTCTTGATAGTAAATACATAAGCTATTATACTCCTCCTGTTAACAACATCCCCAACCATATCTGAGTCCACATAACCATGGAAAATGGTGTTTGATCCACTAAAACATAATGCTATACCCATGGTTCCTCTCAAATATTTAATAATCCATTTTATTGCTTGCCAGTGTTCATAACCTAGATTACTCATGTACCTACTTACTACTCCCACTGCATGGGCAATATATAACCTAGTGCAAACCATAGCATATATCAAGCTACCAATCACCAATGAGTAAGGTACCTTAGATATATTTATATTTTTTTCTTCTATCTTTGGACACTACTCCTTTGATAATCTGAAATGGCCTACCAAAGGAGTCCCAACCAATTTAGCATGTTGCATACTAAACCTTCCCAAAAATTTCTTCACATACTATTCTTGGGATAAAATCAACTTTCTATCCTTCCTATCCCAATTCATCCTCATACCAAGTATTTGCTTCACTACACCCAAATTCTTCATAGAAAAAGAATCACCAAGCTACTTCTTGAGTACTTGAATTTGTTTCATGTTATTTCCTACAAACAAAATTTCATCTACATAGAAGCATAGGATAATATAATTACCATCCTAAAATCCCTTGAAATACATGAAATGCTTAAAATGACACTTGGAGTAACCATATTAAATTTTCAAACTTCTTATACCATTATTGTGGATCTTGTTTAAGGCCATACAAGCTCTTCTTTAGTTTGCATACCAATTTCTCCTTTCCTTCAACCTAATAACCTTATGGTTTTTCCATATATAATTCCTCCTCAAAATCACCATGAAGGAATCTAGTCTTCACATCTAATTATTTTAAATGCAAATCCTCTATTGTAATTATATCAAGCACGGTTCTAATAGAAGTAATTTTAAAAATAGGAGAAAAAATCTCATCAAAATCAATACCTTTATTCTATGCAAACCCTTTGACCACCAACCAGGCCTTATGCCTTTTCCTTCCTCCATCCTTTTCTTTGATTCTATATACCCACTTGTTATATAATGCTATCTTACCCTTAGGTAGATCCACCAAATCCCATGTCTAGTTTTACATGAGAAAACTATGTTCCTCTTCCATGGCTTGATCCCACTTCTTCCTATCATTCACCTATATTACTTCCTCAAAACATTCTAGTTATTCACTATCAATAAAAAATAACTCAAATATGGGGGGAAATGTTTAGGATCTTTTCTCACCATATAAGACCTTCTTAGTACAAGAGTATGGGGTTCATGTGTAGGAGGTTCCTGAATTGTCTCCTTGGACACCTTACCATTTGTAATATCATCCAACATTGTGTACTCTTTTTGTTCCTATTCCTACAATTGATACTTATACATAAATTTTTCTTTAAAGATAACATCCATGGATTGGAATATTTTCTTGTCTCTAAGACTCCAAACTTAGAAACTAAAGTCATCTTCACCATAACCAATAAAGGTACATCTCTCAGACTTAGCCTCTAACTTGGTCCTATCCTTCTTGGGAACATGAACCAATGCCTCACATCTAAAGACCCTAAGAAAAGAATAATTACTTTCTTATGAAATCAAGCTTCCTTAGGTATGCCTCCATTCAAAGGTACTAAAGTTTCTCTGTTAATTAGATATACCACTGTGCTAACTGCTTCTACCCAAAACATTAGGGGTAACCCTGTATGCAACCTCATTCTCCTAGCACACTCCATGATTGTCTTGTTTATCCTCTCTGGCACTCCATTCTCTTATGGTGTCCCTGGAACTATATTTTGCATATGAATTCCATTCTATGAAGAATAATCATCACATGCTTTGCTATAATACTCACCTCCATTATCTGACCTAAGATATATCAATTTGAGACATGTTTCATTCTCAACTAAAGCTTTCCATCTCTTGAATGTCTCAAACACATTATATTTCTTCTTAATGTAATAAAACCAAAATTTCCTAGTTGCATCATCAAAAAATTTAACATAATAATTTGAACCAGTAATAGAAGATACCTAAGCTAGCCCCCATACATCTGAGTGAACCAAATCCAACTTATTCTTCTTATTTATAAGTCCAACCCTCAAGAACTTAACTCGCTTATACTTCATGTATACACAATCATCACAGAAGTCCAAATCAACTTGTTTCAATTCGGACAACTTGTCTTTCAATATTTCATACCCTTTTGGCTCATATGACCAAGCCTATAGTGCCACAAAATTACATCTCCATATGAAGCAACTAAATTACAATGATTATCACTACTATTCAAATGTAGAGTACCAACTTTCTTACCTCTTAAAACCACAAGAGCACCCTTGGTAACTTTCCAAGAGTCTACTAAAAACATCACCAAATAAGCTTCACTATCTAATTTCCCTATTGATATTAAATTCTACCTTAGCTATGGGACATGTTTGACATCTTTTAGTATCCATATGTTCCAATTTTGAAAATTTATAATACAACCTTTCCCTACTATACTACATGATTCATCATCACCAAGATAAACATATTCAAAAGCTCCTTGAACATAATCAGTAAAATGATGCCTATATGGGGTGGCATGAAAAGAAGCCCCTAAATCTAATACCTAAGATTTAGAAACATTATCCAAGGAAAAAATTAAATCATCTAGACTAACATTACATGTTTTCATGTTTACCTCCTTGGTCTCCTCATGTTTGGTCTTCTTGTCCCAAAGTTCCCAAAATTCCTTCTTTGTGTGTCCACTTTTCCCATAGTGCTAACACACCATCTTGGGTCTAGATTTAGATCTTCCCTGACCCTTTGACTTTACACAATTTCCTTTGCTTCTATCCTTTTGTCTCCCTCTAGTCTTCATAATCAAAACATTCCCTGCTGATAATTCCTCATGCTCTTCTTTCACATTTCATTGTTAAGAATCACACCTATAACATCTTCAAACTTTAAACTTCCCTTAGTAGGGATGACATTACTCACAACCATAACTAGGATATCCCAACTATCAAGTAAGGAGCATAAAATCAATAAATCCTTAACTTCATATTTTAATACCAATATAAGTTATGATACTCATAACCATATTAAAATCATTCAAATGATCAGCTACAAAACCATTTTTAGACATTTTCATATTAAATAACATTTTCTTCAAAAAAATTATTAGAGGTAGAGGTTTTTTCACATAACTCCCTTAATTTCTTAATCCAACCAAATTTAGTCATCTCCTCTAATATATTGAAGGAAACCGAAGATGCAAGTCACAATTGTATGGCTCCTAGTGCTTTCCTATCAAGCAGATTCTAATCTGCTTGATTCATACCTAAAGGTTGTCTTATTTTCTCAATCAAAGGGAGATGAAGATCCTTATAAAAAAGTAATCCTCCATCTACATCTTCCAAAATCAAAAATTCTACCCATTGAATTTTTCTACTGTAGATCTGCCATTATTCACCATAGCTCCCACTCAAGCTAATATATTTTCCTATAATTCACCACTTCAGCAAAACCACTAAAGGTAGCTCTAATACCAGTTGTTAGGAATAAGTGATTAAAATTAATTAATTATGTAATAATATGAAACATGGAAATAATTACTTAGAATCATAGCAACAAAGACATATGGAAGAAAAAAATTCAAATCTAAGCAAATACACACATAACACTGATATAATGTTGTTCACCCAATGTGGGCTACACCCACCAAAAGGATCTCAAAATATTATAAAAAATCTGAAAAAAAACCTCTCATAGAGATAATTTTTTCTAACCTGAATTCATACCAAAGTTTTTGAGATGCAAAGCTACACCTCAAAAATGATCACATTGACCACAAGGAGAAAACAAAGCTCAAATTGAGATGCAAAACATAATTACAATGTGTTTCCCCTCACCCCTATTTATACTCTTAAAAAAAATTCCATACCTTGGTGATAAGCCATATCCCCACCAAAATGGCACAAAATAAGGGAGGTTTTAACCAACTGGATTAAATATAGTCCCTTCATTCTCTCAACCTCTTTAAATCAGACATATTTCTCCATAAATCATGCCAAAAATGTGAGAAGTGATTATCACACTAAAAAATCACCCCACATTTGTAAAATTAAATAATTACATGTTAAAATTTCCCCATTAACTTTATTTTAACCTTAGGGGTGCAAAAGACTCCACATTTAACATAGCCAAGATACTAAGCTATCACCGAGGAAAAAATCTCCTCCACTTGTATTTTTCTTGTTATCCAAAAAAACTACCCAATTTGAATTGGTATAAGAAACTAAATTGAAATCTCTACCTTTGGGATACCATAATCCATAATCTAATCTCCCCTTGACATATATAGATATTATTTTCACCAACTAAACATGATTCTCGTTTAGGGTTGCCTAATATCTCACAACCATGCCTACTATATGCATGACATCTAGCCTTGATGTTATCAAAAATAAAAGACTACCAATCATAGATCTATCCAAACATTTATTTGTAACAGGTGAATCTTTGTTCTTACTCACCTTATTCCCTATACCCATTGGTGTGCCAACTGGTTCACAATCCTTAAAACCAATTATTTTCAACATTTTCCTTGGCATATTTATTTTGAGATATGAAAATTCCTTTATCTAACTAGAATATTTGCAACCCTAAGAAAAATGACAATTCTCCAAGCATAGACATCTCAAATTCTTTTTGCATATTATCAAATAATTATTTTTTCATCTTTTCAACATTTCCTCCAAATATTATGTCATCAACATATATGACAACAATCAACTAATGCTCACCTTTTGTTTTGATGTAGAGATTATTGTTAGCAAAACTTCTCTTGAAACCTTGATCTTGTAGGTACTTATCAAGTCTTTCATACCAATCTTTGGGAGCTTGGTTCAATCCATACAATGCTTTCTTCAATCTACATACATGACTATTATAATTTGAGAGAAGAAATCCCTCAAGTTACTCAATGTAGACCTCGTCTTCTAGATTTTCATTTAGAAAAGAAGACTTGACATCTATCTAAAATACTTTGAAATTTTGTAACATTGCATATGAAATAAAAATTCTAATAGCCTCTAGCCTTACCACTAATGCACAGGTTTCTTCAAAATCTATACCCTCAATATGAGCATATCCTTAACATACTAACCTTGCTTTATTCTTGGTAACTTCACCATCTTTATTCAACTTGTTTCTGTATACCCATTTTATTCCTATCAAATTTTGATATTTTGGTATAGGCACTCATCATAAAGTATCATTCATTTCTATCTAATTTAATTCTTCATCCATTATTTTAACCTAATTCTTATCATGTTTAGCTTCTGAAAAAGTTCTAGGCTAAATTATGGATAATAAAGAAAAATTAACTTGCTTAGATTCAGGTACCATCATAATTCTAGTGAAAACTCCTTAATTTATGTTTCTAATGATGTCACTCTCATTATTATTTCTTTAGACATATTTGTATGGGGTTTTGGTGTCCTTTTTCTCCTTCTCATCTTTATCTGATTCTTAAAAATCTTCTTCAATGATTTCAGGAGTGTTTATCAGATCACTGTCTCTTTGTGTTACATCTTCATCTATCCTAACACTTTTACTTTCAACTATCTTCTTAGTTATTTTGTTATAACATTCATAAACATTAATTTTTCAAGAATATCTAATAAATATACCTTCATCTGATCTAGATTCAAACTTACCTAGATACCAAAATCTCCAAAATAATCAACAATAATTGGTTTGTCTTTCCATAGCTAGTAAGGAGTCTTGTCATAAATGAATCTAAAAAATGTTCTATTTTGGATATGCAATATTATTCCTACCACCTCTCTCCAATATTTATCTAGTATATTAGATTCATTTAGATTATCCTCACCATCTCCTAAACTATTCTATTTTTTTACTTAACTAATCTATTTTGTTGTGGAGTTCTAATTACTGAATAATGTCTCTTTATCCCATGGTCTTCACAATACTCAATAAACTTATTTGACATGAATTCTTCTCCTCAATCTGATCTTAGGCACTTAATCTTCAAACTAGCTTCATTCTCAACTAAAGCCTTGAATGCTTTGAAGTCGTTGAAATCTTCTAATTTTTTCTTCAAAAACTTCACCCAAGTCATATGTGTAAAATCATTAATAAGAAACATGAAGTATTTCTCACCTTGAGTAATTTGAGTTTTGGTAGGTCCACATAGATCAATGTGAACAAGATCTAACATCTTAGTGGTTGAGCATTCTTTTATCTCAAACCATATTTTGACCTATTTCCCATGCTAATATGGTTCACAAAGTGTGTTGGAGGGCTTTGTAATCTTTGGAAGATTTATAACTACTTACTTCTTGTTGATGTTGACAAGATTGTCAAAAATTATGTGTCCCATTCTCCTATGCCACAACCAAATTTCCTCAACTTGAATCAAACAACATCTTTGACCTTTGATATCTGAGAACATATATAGATTATTGCCTATCCTCTAAGCACCTATAATCAACACATCTGGATATTTTCTCCTAATTTCATAACCTTCTGAATAAAAATTTAATGTGTTTCTCTGATTACACATTTGAATTACACTCAACAGATTATTCTTAAGACCTTCTACATATATAATATTTTTAGTCTTAGTTCTACCATTATCCAAACTTAATGTATATTTTATATCTATTCTGGTAGTGGTATTGTCTCCAAATTTCACTATGCTACCATTGATCTTATTTAGATTTATGAACTTGTTCTTGTCTCTTATCATTTGCCTCGAACATCCACTATCAGTAAACCATGGATTTTCTTCATTTCTTGCATGCAAAGTTGTTTGTATTAACATAGAATTTTCAAGTTGTTTCTTCTACCATGAACTTGTCTAAACCTTTTTCTTGATGAATGGAGCCTTGAAACTCTAGCCCTTAT
Source organism: Torreya grandis (assembly GCA_037957365.1). Classification (NCBI taxonomy): domain Eukaryota; kingdom Viridiplantae; phylum Streptophyta; class Pinopsida; order Cupressales; family Taxaceae; genus Torreya; species Torreya grandis. The sequence goes on along the minus strand of JARHVA010001562.1, from coordinate 2,257,917 downwards.
TGACTAACTTGAACACACTTATACAATGCCATGATATGTGTCTAAAATTATTGCACTTGTAACATTTTATGGCCTCTTCATCAAAGCCTGATAGAGGAGTAAAAGATTTATGGTTTCTACTTGACTTTGCATGAGTTTCCTTCTCCCTATTTCTAAAATTATTATTTCTTTTCTAACAGTCTATTTTATTATAACCATAACCATAACAATAAAAATAAAAATAATAACCATGAAAATATAACCTATTCTAACTTGTGTATCTTTGACTTGGTTGTCTTTTGTATCTTGATTCCTTCCAGTCTTATTTGTTTGAGCTATCCTCTACATTCTTAACTTCTTTCATTTTTATTTCCTCTTTTGTAAGGATTTCAACATACCTCTTTTTATTTTCAAATCCAATACCTATTGTATCTAATATTAATTTTTGACCTTCTAATATCTTATTCAACATGTTAGTGTTATTCTTAAATTTTGAACCATTGGTTTCTTTATCATTTACTACTTTATTTGTTTTCTCAATATATTCTTTTAAAAATGCAATTTCAATAACATACTTTTCACATTCTTCACTTAATTTTTGCAATTGTGATATTAGATCTTCTTCAATATTTTTAGCTTCTTCAATGTGTGCTTGTAGATTTTCAAATATTTTTTTGACTCCTTTTCATTTTTCTTGATCTGGAGCTTCAATATTTGATTCTTCTTCTCAAGAGATTTTAATTCTTATAAGGCACAAATAAGTTCTCCTTTTAGATTCACCTCAGCTTCATCATTTCATTTTCTTGATCATTTATAATTTTATTTGTAGAGGCATCTTCATGTATGGTCATGAATATAATATCTTCTTCATCTAAGTCAGTGACTCCTATATCTTTGACTAAGCTAGGCTATTTATAATATAAACTCTTCTTCTTGAATCCCTTCTTAAATTTTCCTTTAAATTTATTCTTGTATGTATGTTTTCCTTGTTAATTGTCACCATTATTCTTATCTAGGTAGTTAGCTATAAAATACTTAATCTTACCATATTTAAACCATTTAAATGATAACTTTCATTGATATTTACTTATGCCCTTTTCAGGCTTGTGAATGAATAGAGATCCATCATCATCCTCCTCATCACTAGAGATGTCACTTGATTCTTGAATCTTAGCCTTGCCTTTCTTCAATGTCTTGAAATAAACTTCCCTCTTTGAGGCTTTCTCTTATTCATTCCACATCTCATATGCTATAATAGTACCATGTAGTTCATCCATCTTAAGCTTAGCTAGATCCTTCGTCTCCTCAATTGTAGAAACCTTTCCATCATATCTCAATGGTAGAGATCTCAAAACCTTTTGTACCACCACTAAATATTCTAACTTTTATCCAAGACCTTGAATTTGATTAACTATTTGATCAATCCACAAAAGATAACTTATTATAATTTATTTCTCTTCCATATTCAAACTTTCAAACTTTCAAACTTTCAAACTATCATATCTCAATGGTAGAGATCTCAAAACCTTTTGTACCACCACTAAATCTTCTAACTTCTATCCAAGACCTTTAATTTGATTAAATATTTTATCAATCCACAAAATATAACTTACTATATTTTATTCCTCTTCCATATTCAAACTTTCTAAAACTCTAGAGCTTAGCTTGCTGAACCTTTCCAACACCTTTGTAAATATTGTCAAGCTTTACCCAAGTCTCATGAGTATATTTTTATTGCATAACTTTAATAAATTTTGATTCACATAAACCACATAAAATAGCATTTAAAACTTTAACATTATTTTCACTTGCCTTATTTTCTGCATTAGTTACAAGTGTTTGTGGCTCTTCATATTCCTACATCATTACTTGGCAAATGTCAAATCCAAGGGCCATCAAGTAATCCCTCATCCTTATGCTCTAAAATGAATAATTTGTCCTACAAAAAAAAGTTGCCTTATTTTTAGAAAAACCTTCATTTGATCCAGCCATCATGTTTTCCTTGATCTACCTTCAAGCTGTTAAACTCTTTCCAAAAGAACTTGCTCTGATACTAATTATTAGGAACATGATATACTAAGAGGGGGGAATGAATAAATATATCATATATCTTATAAAACTTTTACTTAATCAAACTCGACTTAACCATACATTAGATATATTCAATAAAAATAAAATAATAACATGCACCACACGAGAGAGAGAGAGAGAGAGAGAGAGAGAGAGAGAGAGAGAGAGAGAGAGAGAGAGAGAGAGAGAGAGAGAGAGAGAGAGAGAGAGAGATTTTTACATGGAAACCTAATGTGGGAAAAACCATGGAGAATAATCTCAAGTATATGAATGAGAACCAACTCAAATTAAAAAGTTTTCAAGAACCAAATTATAGGATAACCAACCCATTTGCTGAGCACCAACACAATAATGATTTGTGAGCACCAACCCACAAGAGCACTAACCCCTTTTGTGTATAAAACATAACTATCTCTCAATGTTAATTTCTCAACAAATGATATAACTCTACCATATCTCTTTATATTCTATTCTCTTTTATCATATAAAATAATTACAAACCATGCACTCTCTGTCATATATAAAATGTCTTCCCAAGACTCCTTGTATAGATTTCCAAATGACCTTTGGTATTTACCCTTTGTGACTCTTCAATCCACATGGAAAATGGAGCCAAAATTGCATGGCACTTCAAATATTTTCATTTGAAAAGTCACTTGGTGACCCTTCATGATAAAATGTGTCATTTCCCCTTTTGTCTTTATCTTGGTGACTTTTTGAATTCATCAAGGTGACTCTTCATGTAAAAATGCACCCTTCCCTCTTTTGTCTTCAGTTGGTGACTCTTTGAATTCCTCAAGGTGACCCTTCATGAGAAAATTCATCCTTTCCCTAATCTGTCTTTATCTCATGACTCTTTGACTTCTTCATGGGCCCTCTTTTGACTTTATGCAACCAAAAATATATTCATTAATATTAAATAAATATCAACACACTTTAACCAAACTATGAACATTAAAAACACCTTATGATACTAAGTGCTATGGGGCCTTTGTCACCAATAATGTTAAACCTTTGACATCAATGACAATATTTCTAATAGGTATTTATTACCATCTATTTTTATAATAAAATATCATACACCTAATTCCATTATAGATTGATCCCATTCATATCATAGTGTCCAAATATTAATTTAGATGTAATAATTTGACTATTAATCATGGCAATAGGTTTTATGGATAACATGTGCACTCTTATATCATTAAATATTATTTTCACATTTTCAATTAATTGTAAATAATCAATTATATATATCTTGGGTTCTCTTTCTTCATGAATTTGGTTTGCCACTCCTATCCAAGTTATCTACATATTAAATAAATTTAGTACTAATATACCCATTTCAAGCCACATACTAATCACTAATAAGAAACATGTTATAAGCCTCAAGTATGTTGGTAAATTAAATATATAAAAACTAAGACACTCATGGTTCATAATAATTTTGTGTACATTGATCAATTATCCCATAATGTTGACCTAATATTTTTCTAATTGCATAATTATTTTTTAAAATTTGATAGGGAATTATTATGAACCTCACATATACCAACCAAATAGTATGGAAACCCATAAAAATAATATAAATAATAAAATGAGATTGACATAACATATATTGGTGGGATAAGATGTTAAAATATGAATAATATTTTAAATACCATTAAAATAGGGAAACACCATAAAATATTCTCTATAGGCAATGGAATCACTTAACTATTTTAGGCCTCTACAATAGGGAACCTCATTATTAGATCATACACTTGAATCATAATATTTCACTTTGATTCCCTTAAAAAATTATATTTCCATCCTCATATAAAAGCATCTTATAATAATTTGTGGATAGATCACTAATCCTGATGTAGACCCACTAATTTCCAAAAATAATAAATATGATAAGCTAAACAAATAGATGGTTATATCAGTTATCCCATGGTAGGCCCACTTATTTCATAACATAATTCATACCACAAGTTATCCATATGGATAAGTATACCATTAATTCAAATGTAGGCATATTCATTTATCAATATAATAAATACCATAAGTTGCCCATATGATTAATAGGATGTGTGCCACATGTCAACATCTCCACCCATCAATATGCATAATAATATTATCCCTTTAGGTATAATCCCACTTATTTAAAAATATTATAAATACCAAAAGTTACCAAAATTGATAGATATACCACTAATTTTAATGTAGGCCCACTCATTTCCAAATATAATAAATACAACTAGTTACCCATGTGACTAAGAGGATATGTGCCACATGTCAGCATCTCCACCCATAAATATGCATAATAATATCACCACTTTAGGTACATCACATGAATAATACTATTGTATATACATGATTAGGTATGAACTTAGTAAAGGATCCTAAATTTACTAATAAATTGTGTAAAATCTTACCAAATATACTAAAGTTGAGTAGAAATGGAGGACATTTCATTTATCATTATAGATCAATAAGTTTTCATGTGTTATTTTTTAATTATTTGATGTTGATTTCTTAGTGAGATATTTTAGGAGAAAATATCTATGTTTGTTGATTTTTGTATATCATGTAGTGTGATTTTAGCATTAATACTTTACATGTGCTTCACATTTGTGTACCTTGCTTTAGTCGATGGTTATTCATGAATCACTAGGGGCACATTAATAATTTTCTCATGGTTGGGGATGATAATTAGTATAATTACAATTATAAATAATTAACCTATTATTAATAGGTGTAAAAGATATAAAATTTTGTTTTATTTTCATCCTAAGGTAATAAATTACTTTATTGTACTATAAGAAAGTACATAATTATTGTGTTCTCATCTAGCTCATTATCTTCCTTAGGAGGAAATCTTATGATCTATGACATCGTTTTAGTGATAATATTGAAAATTTTATATGAATTTTAATCATTAGGAACCCCTTAATATTTATTCATTTCCTTTTCAAATATACAAGGCATGAAAAACTCAATGTAATCTAACTCACAATATTGGGTCATAAGCTCTCCACCAATTTGGTAAAAATAAATCACATGTGTTTATTTATTGAAACTTATTTGATATGGATTCTTATATTATGTATGTTGGATGGTTTTTAACCCTAAAATGTTTATATTATATAATCTAGGTTTAAAGGTGTGATGTCCCTTACTTAGGGGCTCCTTTTTCTTCCTACAAAAGCTCTGAACAACTGTAATATCCCCTTCAAACAGGGAATATAGAAACACATAAAGCTCTGAACAAAGATATAATTTTGCAAAATAGATTCACATATGCATTAACAAATCATAATATAATCTCTCAATAGCAAATCAAAGATCTCATCATTTGTTCTTCTAGATGATTACATAATTGAGTCTCTGTCATACAAATAAAGAATATTAAAATATGGTCTTAAAACCCTGGCTTTTGCTAATCTGGCAATGAAATTTGGATTCTGGAAGGTCTCGACCTTTCTGTGTCGACACACAGACGCCATCGTCGGTCGATATATCGCCGACGTCAGTCACTGTCGATCGACTTTCTGCCGATGTCGGTCCTCAGTCGATCGATGTCAGTTACTGGAAGCTCTCTGTCTGTCGAGGTCAGTGCCTGAGTGGATCTAAACAGACCTGTACAGACTTGGTACGGCCACCAACCTGTCTGTTCTTAACCCCTGGTAGCTGAACAACCTGATCTCAAGAATATAGATTCTAACACAGAAGATCTATATCTGTATAACTTATTGGATCAAAAACTAAATTAAGAAATACCTGTAATACTGTGATAACTTCTGAGTGAAGTTATCTCTCAACCTTGGAATTCTGTGATAACTTCTGGAGGAAGCTATCTCTCAAATCTGTACCTCTGTGATAACTTCTGGATGAAGCTATCTCTCAATTTGGCAATAAATCAGCTGATATCTCATAGCCTCTAAATCGCACACAATGAAGAGTTGACGTTCTCCACTGCAATGGAATCCTGGAACCCTTAGCTCAGTCTTCTCAGAAGAATTTCTTTAATTTTCAATAATCAATAATCTATGCATACCATCAACTCTCTCCCATGAGAAACTCTTATACCCTTCCAAAGGTGTGCTTGCTAAAATTAGATTTCCTCAAATTAGAACTTGGGGTTCTAAAATTAGAATTCCTCAAATTAGAACTTGGGCTTCTTAAATTATAATTTGGGTCTTAAAATTAGACCAATTAATTAATAATTAATAATTAATTAATAGCTAATTTAAAATTAGACCAAATAATTAATTAATTAATATCTAATTTAAAATTAGACCAAATAATTAATATTTGATTAAATAAATCAAATATTAATATCTCCCTCAATACATGTCGGATCCTTAAACCGTCTGAAGCTGGTGAACCAGGGAGTGATTCTTCACATGACCATATCAAAACAAGGGTGCTCCGTTGTATGTCAAATATCCCTAAATAATAGGAGCTCAGGCCCAATGTGTCTGAAATAACTTGAATGAGAGCCAACTATAGGAATTCTATAAATCAAAGCCAAGCCAATCTCCATCATGACCCTCTATCCATCCAATCAGCCTACGAAGGTTGCATAATAGGCTAATCATCAAGCCTGTCAATGTCCACAAAAAAGGGGACATGACAATCCGCCCCTCCAAAAATTGCTTGTCCCCAAGCAATCTCGAAACAATGAACCACTCGATCCACCTGGATCCCAAATGTAATTATGCTCTATACTACTATAAATCAATGCAAGTACATGGAATATCATTAGAAGTAGAACAAAGAGAAACCCATAATCAAATTGGCGAATGCAACTCAACCAAACTCTAAGAGCACAACTGCCATAGTCAAGAACGCATGAGAACCAAACTCTCGAAGCATCATAAAATGGACAACTCAAACTGCCAATTTCATCTGCAAGAGATGGTGCCAATCCATCCCATAATGGATGGTAAGAAACTGGAGCCAATCTACACCTGTGTGAAATCAAATCTTCTCTCTCTGGGTCAAAAGAAGAATAATGAGCATACATAACCTCAAAATCCTTGTGAGTTAGCATAGTAGATAGGATCCCTATAATCTCCCCACCCAATTTGCTAATAGCACCAGTACCTTGGATGAGAACACCTTCTATCACCCTATGCGAATCCCGATGAACACCTGCACTATCTAGCAAATACTCCATGAATGACTCCGTGCAGTAAAAATTATATGTGGAAGCATCAGCGTACTCCCCCACACACCACAATTGATCTCTCTGTAAAGGTGGCACAATCAACTGGACCACACTGTCATCTGTGTGAGAAGAATCAATTTGGAGTGGTCCCTTGCTCTGACATTGCTTGGGGACAAGCAATTTTTGGAGGGGCGGATTGTCATGTCCCCTTTTTCATGGACATTGACAGATTTGATGATTAGCCTATTATACGACCTTCGTAGGGTAATAAGATGGATAGAGGGTCATAATGGAGCTTGGATTGACTTTGATTCACAGAATTTATACATTTGGTTTTCATTCAGGTTATTTCAGACACATTGGACTTGAGCTTCTACTTTTTAGGGATATTTGACATGCAGCAGAGCGGCCTTATTTTGGTATGGTCATGTGTAGAATCACTCCTTGATTCACCTGCTTTGATCGGTTCGAGGATCTGACATGTATTGAGGGAGATATTAATATTTGATTGATTTAATCAAATATTAATTATTTAGCCTATTTTTAATTAGAAACCCTAATTCTAATTTAAGAAACCCTAATTAGGGCAAGCATATCTTTTTGAGGGTATAAGGGTTTCTCATGGAGGCCATTATTGATTATGATTTGATTATTGATTTTGATATTGAAGAATTCTTCTATGAAGACTGAGCCAAGGGTTCCAGGATTCCATTTGCAATGGAGAACGTCAACTCTTCATTGTGTGTGATTCAGAGGCTGTGAAATATCAACTGATCTATTGCCAATTTGAGAGATAGCTTCATACAGAAGTTATCACAGAGGTTTATATATTTGAGAGGTAACTTCATACAGAAGTTCTCACAGAGCTTTTCACGAATTTATTTCATTATGTTTTTATTCAGATATTGCAAAGATGAAGATCTTCTCTATTAGAGCCGTCCCAGATTTGCAAAAGATTAGATTTTGAGACGATATTTGTATTCATTTATACGCGTGCCAGAGATTCATTATTGTAATCATTCTGAAGTATAATAAGAGCACTGATTTGCCAGTTAAGTGATTTACTGTGGTTTATTTATTATTTGAATTTATCTTGCAAAATCGTATCCTATTTCATGCAAAAGTAAAATATAGTGAAACAGTTAGAAAAATATCAGGTTTCAGAATTGAAGAGAAATGGGGATATCACAGTGGTATCAGAGCCTATCTCTCAATTTGGCAATAAATCAGCTGATATCTCACAGCCTCTAAATCGCACACAATGAAGAGTTGACGTTCTCCACTGCAATGGAATCCTAGAACCCTTGGCTCAGTCTTCTCAGAAGAATTTCTTCAATTTTCAATAATCAATAATCTATGCATACCATCAACTCTCTCCCATGAGAAACTCTTATACCCTTCGAAATGTGTGCTTGCTAAAATTAGATTTCCTCAAATTAGAACTTGGGGTTCTAAAATTAGAATTCCTCAAATTAGAACTTGGGCTTCTTAAATTATAATTTGGGTCTTAAAATTAGACCAATTAATTAATAATTAATAATTAATTAATATCTAATTTAAAATTAGACCAAATAATTAATATTTGATTAAATCAATCAAATATTAATATCTCCCTCAATACATGTCAGATCCTTGAACCGTCTGAAGCTGGTGAACCAGGGAGTGATTCTGCACATGACCATATCAAAACAAGGGTGCTCCACTGTATGTCAAATATCCCTAAATAATAGGAGCTCAGGCCCAATGTGTCTGAAATAACCTGAATGAGAGATAACTATAGGAATTCTATAAATCAAAGCCAAGCCAATCTCCATCATGACCCTCTATCCATCCAATCAGCCTACAAAGGTCACATAATAGGCTAATCATCAAGCCTGTCAATGTCCACAAAAAAGGGGACATGACAATCCACCCCTCCAAAAATTGCTTGTCCCCAAGCAATCTCAAAACAATGAACCACTCGATCCACCTGGATCCCAAATGTAATTATGCTCTGTACTGCTATAAATCAATGCAAGTACCTAGAATATCATTAGAAGTAGAACAAAGAGAAACCCATAATCAAATTGGCGAATGCAACTCAACCAAACTCTAAGAGCACAACTGCCATAGTCAAGAACACATGAGAACCAAACTCTCGAAGCATCATAGAATGGACAACTCAAACTGCCAATTCCATCTGCAAGAGATGGTGCCAATCCATCCCATAATGGATGGTAAGAAACTGGAGCCGATCTACACCTATGTGAAATCAAATCTTCTCTCTCGGGGTCAAAAGAATAATAATGAGCATACCTCACCTCAAAATCCTTGTGAGGTAGCATAGTAGATAGGATCCCTATAATCTCCCCACCCAATCTGCTAATAGCACCAGTACCTTGGATGAGAACACCTTCTGTCACCCTATGCGAATCCTGATGAACACCTGCACTATCCAGCAAATACTCCATGAATGACTCTGTGCAGTAAAAATTATATGTGGAAGCATCAGCGTACTCCCCCACACACCATAACTGATCTCTCTATAAAGGTGGCACAATCAACTAGACCACACTGTCATCTGTGTGAGAAGAATCAATCTGGAGAGGTATCCCAAACTCATCAAAACCAGGTACTCCCAAATCTTGAACCGGTGTGTCAGCCTCAACAACATGTTCCTCGGCTACAACTATAGGAATGTACTCACCAACAACACTCAATGTACTAACCTCTGAGTCTGGGGTTGGTGAAGACCGTAAATGCTCTAACTCCATGGTCATCTCAGCCAAATGAAATTGTGACTCCTCATAAGCTAACTGCGTAGTCTCAAGAATCTCAAAAGTCACCTCTAGCTGCTGAGTAAGCTCACTCACCTTATCTTCCTCGACCAACAATGCATCATATGCTATGCTACCCCACTCCATAAGATAATCTCTATCGGTGACCAACTGCATATAATCCTGTCTCAGAATTTGGATAGCCTCCCATAAAGAGTGGATCTCTGTTAAGGACAAATAACTACCTCCCTACTCGATGCTAGTAGGATAACCCCATCCATAAACTGCTAACAACTGACGAGCATCATTGAAATTCTTGCAAGTGGTAGCAATGTCTCGCTCACTAACTCTCAGCTGACTAAACACATGGTGGCACTGGCTAGACTGTCTCCTACAATCCTCCTCTAATGCATGGTCCAAAAGAGTAGACTCAAAATCACTGATCTCTGGAGTACTACCATCCATACTCTGTGAATCAACTCCATAGCTCATATCAACATACGGAGTATCAAAAACTGTAGCATCACTGTCTAACTCCTCCATACTGAGAGAAATGGCTGGTGAAACTAAGTCCTCAAAACTGTCCACTGCATCCTCCTGAGTATCATCTGTAATAATCAGATCCTGGGACTCTTCTACAATCTCTGTCATAACTGAGAGATCATTAACCCTCAGTGCACTAACATCTAAACACACCTCTACACTTTGAGTGCAAGCATCAGACTCATCCTCATCTTCACTATCCTCTATCTCATAATAATCATAATAATCATGGGACATGCTACGCTCTTGTCTAAGTGATCTATAGTGATCTCTTCTCAGCTTAACAAAGCGATCAAAAGACAACCTCCCCTGAGCTCGTGGAGTTAATAACTTCCACTCATCCTTTGCTGTCATATACCGTGTGGGTTTGTCTTTGGATGTAGGATATGAAAGAGATTCATTCAACCTCTTCAAACTTAGTTCCAGCTTCTTCATATTATTGTCCCACTGCCTCTGAGTATATGAAGTCATTATGATACTTTGCTGATTCAATCTACCCAAACTACCCAACAGGATGGCAAGACATAGGCTCTGATACCACTGTGATGTCCCTTACTTAGGGGCTCCTTTTTCTTCCTACAAAAGCTCTGAACAACTGTAATATCCCCTTCAAACAGGGAATATAGAAACACATAAAGCTCTGAACAAAGATATAATATTGCAAAATAGATTCACATATGCATTAACAAATCATAATATAATCTCTCAATAGCAAATCAAAGATCTCATCAGTTGTTCTTCTAGATGATTACACAATTCAGTCTCTGTCATACAAATAAAGAATATTAAAATCTGGTCTTAAAACCCTGGGTTTTGCTAATCTGGCAATGAAATCTGGATTCTAGAAGGTCTCGGCCTTTCTGTGTCGACACACAGACGCCGTCGTTGGTTGATATGTCGCTGACGTCGGTCACTGTCGGTCGGCTTTCTGCCGATGTCGGTCCTCAGTCGACCGATGTCAGTTACTAGAAGCTCTCTGTCTGCCGAGGTTGGTGCCTGAGTGGATCTGAACGGACCTGTACAGACTTGGTACAGCCGCCAACCTGTCTGTTCTTAACCCTTGGTAGCTGAACAACCTAATCTCAAGAATATAGATTCTAACACAGAAGATCTATATCTGTATAACTTATTGGATCAAAAACTAAATTAATAAATACCTATAATACTGTGATAACTTCTGAGTGAAGTTATCTCTCAACCTTGGAATTCTATGATAACTTCTGGATGAAGCTATCTCTCAAATCTGTACCTCTGTGATAACTTCTGGATGAAGCTATCTCTCAATTTGGCAATAAATCAGCTGATATCTCACAGCCTCTAAATCGCACACAATGAAGAGTTGACGTTCTCCACTGCAATGGAATCCTAGAACCCTTGGCTCAGTCTTCTCAGAAGAATTTCTTCAATTTTCAATAATCAATAATCTATGCATACCATCAACTCTCTCCCATGAGAAACTCTTATACCCTTCCAAAGGTGTGCTTGCTAAAATTAGATTTCCTCAAATTAGAACTTGGGGTTCTAAAATTAGAATTCCTCAAATTAGAACTTGGGCTTCTTAAATTATAATTTGGGTCTTAAAATTAGACCAATTAATTAATAATTAATAATTAATTAATATCTAATTTAAAATTAGACCAAATAATTAATTAATTAATATCTAATTTAAAATTAGACCAAATAATTAATATTTGATTAAATCAATCAAATATTAATATCTCCCTCAATACATGTCGGATCCTTGAACCGTCTGAAGCTGGTGAACCAGGGAGTGATTCTGCACATGACCATATCAAAACAAGGGTGCTCCACTGTATGTCAAATATCCCTAAATAATAGGAGCTCAGGCCCAATGTGTCTGAAATAACCTGAATGAGAGCCAACTATAGGAATTCTATAAATCAAAGCCAAGCCAATCTCCATCATGACCCTCTATCCATCCAATCAGCCTACGAAGGTCACATAATAGGCTAATCATCAAGCCTGTCAATGTCCACAAAAAAGGGGACATGACAAAAGGGGATAGATATATCTTAAATCATAAGGGTGATCAACTATCATTATAACAGACCAATTGGGTGCTAAACTCAAATATAACATATGTTGAATTTATAAAACTAAAAATAATCTAAATATATAAATTAAATTAAATATATGTATGGAAATGAAAAATAATTAATATAATTATCTAGTTCTAATTCTAACATAGTGTTGGATCTAGAACATACAGAAATCAGACTAGAAGATGATTTTGTAATAGTCACCTATATTGAGATTAAGTGCCTCTAGAGATTTGAACACTTTCATCAACATGGGATGGTTGTATTGATGCTATTATCTAGGTTTGACATAAGTGTCATGTATGAAATACTTGATGGAAAAATATGTGACCACTTGAATGCTTCTAACTTTGTCTTCACCTTCACTCTGGTGCATTTAGATCTAGTCCATGGACTACCACTCCTTATGAAATTTAAAAATCCTAGTTCTTTATCTTCATTGTCACTTTGGGGGAAAATGGGTTAGTGGGAACACAGTGTTGATGTGACCCCAAATATCCCTCTATCAATGAGTGTTTCTTATATATCAAATACTTTGAAGAGGGACTCAAACTAATGTATTTAATCCCTATGTGTTGACTTGTGTGTGAATCATGTAATATGTGGAAATCAAGTATAATAATTTTTATCACTTGTATTTGCATCCCTTGAGGATATGTATCATCTTTCCTCATCCAAGTGATAAATTTAAAACATCTCACAAGCTTTGGGTAACCAATAGGTGCAATGAATCTCTAGAAGGGATAATTCCCTTTATTCACTCTTTAAACACTTCTTTATCAACTTTGCGTGAATAGAGTTAAGAAAAAAAACAAAAAATATATAAAAGGTGATGCACCAATAATCATTTACCTCCTATTTATTGAAATTATACTACTTAGAGAAAATCAAATCTTCTTTCATAGATGACTCACAACTCAAGACAAATTATTACATCAATGCTTCATATGCTAGGTTCAATAGGTATATTTATGCTTAGGAGGGATAATGATGATATTTTGGAGAATAAAATCATAAATAGCTTATAAAACTCATATACACTAAGAAATAACACTATAAAATACCTGTAACAATTACTCTTTTGCATACTTGGTGGGCAATCAAGGATAACATGCTAGAAAAGACTATCTTCTACTAGACAAGATTAAAAATATTGAAATAAGAGTAAATTATTCAACATGTAAGTACAAAAATTTACTTAATTATTTATTTAAAAGACATTAAAATACAAAAATTTCTAGGGATTCACCATAACCAATAGAGGCTACCCCAAAAAGCTCAAAAATCCACTATTTATAAAATTTGAGAGATAGAAGAGAAACAAGAAGTACAAGGGTCATAAGGATAGGTGTCAATCTAAGAAAAAGATTTAAATATACATGAGAAGAGAAGTAGGAGATATTATATATAATTTTTGATATGAAAAATGGCTCCGCAAACTATGCAACTCATGAAATGTGGCATAGGAGTTCTCATTCTGCACAAGAGAATTGTCTTCATCATTTAGCTCTATTGGAACATCCAAAAATTGAATAGGGATATATATAATGATTATAATTATAGGTAGGGGTTTATTAAATGATCCTCCATGAATTGGTTTAATTCATAATCATCTTGAATCCTCCAAAAATGAGCCATCACTATTTGTAGTCAAAGAAACTCCCCTTTCAGACACCCTTCACACTTGGCCTCAAAATTAGCTTCAATTTTACATGAAAATACATTAAATTGAGTGGATAAAACTTTTAAATACCTTCCATGTCTTTATATTTCTTAGTTACACCTTAAATAGGATCCCACTTGAAGTTTTCACACTTCTCACCATCTTTATCACTTTGCCAATTTTGACTGGTTGAGATGAAGCTACTAGTAGACATACTTAGGATTTTTTATTAATAATTAAATTAACATATTTAGTTATAATAATTATATATATTCCTTCAAAAGTTAATTTAATCTCTTTAAACCTCCTAGAACTTGCACAATGCACAAAATAGTCAAGGAAACTAATTTTATACCCTATCTTTATAGATAAGGTATCACAAAATTTTATGGGGAAGATCCCTAAAGATTATTATATAAAATAAATATAATTTAATTGTAATTATGGTCCATTAGGATGGCTCTCCATACTCATTTTCCTAGTTGGGTTCTTATCCAGGGTTTAGTAGGGTTTTAGGTTCTTTTAGCTCTTAAAATTCATTCATAAAGATAAGACCTTAGAATTATTTTTAGGACCCCTATAAACCTCCCCAAACTTATTTTATCTCCATGCATAACCTCCAAGAATATGTGAGCATTTAAATCTAGCCTATCGAGCTTGGTATACCGTTCTACATAGGCCTAATGTAGCTCTGAGCCAAAAGAGGCTTTCCTTGTGACTTATCTACATACCAAGAGTTTGGAAACATATTTTATACCCCAATATACATTTAAATATTAATTATCATTTTCTCCAATATTTTTAAGTGAAAGTAACTTCTCATTTGGGCTTTATTCTAAAACCCTAACAAATAGGCCTAATTGTAACCCTTGTGGTCTAGACCACCTTGTTGAGTTCCATCCTTCTATGTAAGGTATATCATGTTTTTTAGGTGTGATTAAAATTACCAAACCTATATTATAGGTATTATCGTACCTTAACTCATCCCTTCATATTCCTTCCTCAAAGTTGTAGGGTTTGCACTCAAGGGAAGTGCCCTTTGTCTAAGAGAAAATAGATGGAACTTCACCTATTTTATTAGATAAGATGAATTTTGGAGGATCCTATAAATTTTTTTAGGAAATTATACACAAAAAATTATTCTTTTTTCATATAATTTGACCTTTTAAATCTTTCAAAATCCAAAATAGGCCCCTAGGAAGGTAGATTGTGTGTAAGATTAACACTCTAGACTATGTATTATATCACTAGGGTATTTTATTTTCTTTGTTTCCATTGGTTAGATAATTTTGAGGCATAAAAAAAGTGGTGAATATGTTCTAATTTTTTCACTCCAACCTCCTACATACCTTTTCCATACCTTGATTGATCAAGTTAGAGTGAATTTTCTGACTATGTTCTGCTCCAAGGCACTATACCTATAGGTGATCCTATATAGTTAGAGCTTGAGACAATGTTTATATACTTATTTATAGTCCTTTATTGTCATTACATATTTTTTCTACCTATTTCTATCATTTTCATGTGATACTAGCATGCAAACCTCACTCATTAGCCCACTGTTGCCCATAGTCAACTACAATTGACTATATTGAAACAAGCGAAAGCCTATGAGTGAGAATTCAAATTGGGACATTTGACACATTAAATTTGGATCTTATATACAATTTTTAATCATATTACATAAAAAAAACATTGTTAATTCCATGTTTAAGCCTCTATCATGGACTATGTGCTCCTACAGTCAGTTGTAGGTGAGTACCCATAAAGGCAAGGACACTTGTAGGTGTGGATTGAACTTGAAACACCACATGTCAAATTATATTTATGGTATTTATTCCCATTAGTATTAATTTCACCAAACAAGGTCATTAAAACATGTTAATATTCCTTATTTTCACTTTAGGATGTCAAGGTTAATTTGAATTCAAATCTTGTAGATGATAATGGAGAAAATCAATGTTCTAATGGGTAACTTTGAGGCCCCTAACTACTATCTTCCACTGATCATCTAACCTATAACTAATATATATATATATATACATATATATATATACATATATATATATATATATATATATATATACATATATATATATATATACATATATATATATACATATATATATATATACATATATATATATGTATATATATACATATATATATATATATACATATCTATATCTATATATACATATATATATATATACATATATATATATATATACATATATATATATATATACATATATATATATATATACATATATATATATATATATGTATATACATATATATATATACATATATATATATATATATACATATATATATATATACATATATATATACATATATATATATACACATATATATATATACATATATATATATATATATATATATATATATATACATATATATATATATATATATATATATATATATATATATATATATATATATATATATATATCTTATCATATGTGGAGGATACAAGGAATGGACATTTATATTATTAAAATCTCTTGATAACCTTGTTATAAGATATCCACAAAATGGTGAAGTGCTTTATTTTTGTCTCTTCGGAAAAATATCCTTGAATACAGTCATCTCACCTTTGAAGGCAGTCTCCACTTTCATTTTCCAATTAACACTTCAAATATGTATTAAATGATAAAAAAAATACTATGACTCCAAGGAAGGTTTCACCATGCTCAAAATTCTCTATACAATTACTTTCATAGCTCTGTGGTGCCACCTATAGGTGGATATTTCTTAATGTACAGGTAGTGGGTAAAAGTGGGGATAGTGTGCAAAACTACATGCTTGTGATCAACCATAAGCCCTCAAAAATTATCCAAATGAAATATTATAATTAAAAATTATCTTTAAACAACTACTAAGGCTCCCATTCCAACATGACATCATTTTGAGATACCTATAGGTGCACCTTGATTTGTATGTAGGCAGTGAGTAAAATTAGAGAAATGTGCATAGTGAATGGTCTCATGGACAAACCTAAGATTATTACCAATTCTTAAAATGTATATTTATCATTATGTGGATCTTGAAACAATTATCAAAACCTCTTTTCCAATGTGACATCCTTCTTACACAGTTATATATCAAGCATTGGTAGCTAGTGACTGGTTTATGTGGTGCATGAACTTGTAACCAATCTTACATCTTCTTCAAATATTAAAATGGAATATCTTAATCTCTTGATGAATTTAAAAATTTGAAATGCATTCATTACAACTCCATGAAAAAGTTATACAAGCTTCATACATGTGACTCCAAGTGAAAGTGGATAGAACGTTGACTATGAGTATGACAAGGCTAAATGTTTGATCAAGGGACGATGTTATGAGACCAAAAATGGAAGGGAGGTGATCATTATGGAATTGATACATGGGATACATCATATCCCATTCACATGATACCCTTTCAAAGAACCAAGCATTTTGTAAACAAGGAAGCTTGACTAAGACCTCACATGGTGGCACCTTCTTACAACAAGAGATGATTTACATATAAAAACACCTTGAAACATGAAACAAAGCATGTAAAACTTTATAATAGGGATTAAAAATCCTATATAATCAATATTTGGAACTAGATTTTATGGAATTGTCCATACCTGAAAAAAACCTATAGGGTATGGGAAATAATGAGTAAAAACACATAATCAACTTGTTAGATATGATTCATAAAGCACAGTTGACCAATATATGAAAAAAAAATTATGAAAATTAATCTCTCTAATTTTACTTTCAAATCATAAAGGCTTTTGACTTGGAAGTTCTCCAACTGGCCATACCAAGCATAAACTTGCTAACTGATTCTATGTGTCTAGAAGGGAGAATAAAGATCAAAATAGTTTTAGACCTTTTTTATCACTTCCAAAGCATGTAAATAATTGAGATGAGTTTTAATAATATGAATATTCATTAAATGAGCTTCTCCCACATGTCACAATTCTTTATGATCTATACAAGTGCCAAACTCCTCCTTTTTCAGTTGGCTTCTTGATTTTTAGTTAGATAACCTATAATTTTTAGATGAGAATAACATTAATGATAGTTAATATAACCTATTGGACATTTTAAGTAAAAATAAGACACTTTTACACTTTTAAAACCATGCCACTTTCATAAATGACCCTTAAATGGCTACTAAGTGACTCAAAATGACATATAGACTAATTAGACAATAACCAAGGCTAAAATGGAATTAAATTACATAAAATAGAATATAACACACCCTATGAAAAAATATTAGACCCTTATAAACATCTAAAGATCAAGTTTTTACCTAGAGGGGTCGCAATTTGACCTTCAAGGTCAA
The DNA here is from genome assembly GCA_037957365.1 of Torreya grandis. Classification (NCBI taxonomy): domain Eukaryota; kingdom Viridiplantae; phylum Streptophyta; class Pinopsida; order Cupressales; family Taxaceae; genus Torreya; species Torreya grandis. The sequence continues at coordinate 2,239,335 of JARHVA010001562.1, read as the reverse complement.
ATTTAGTTAATAATAGTGACAGAGCTTGTAACTTAAAAAATATAGCCCTTGGATTACTCCTTTAGTAATTTATACTTATGAATGTGTTTTCCCTATGAATGAAATGAAAATAGAATAAAATAGGTAAGTATTACCTTATCGAGTGCTTGATTGAATGATTTGATAAGTTTTTTCGGTATGTGTTGGGTTTTTATAGGTTATGAATGATTGAGGGCTGATCTTTTATTTATATCAATCCCTTTGTAGAAGTATCTCACATTAAAAAACTTAGGCCAACCATTAGGATATGATAAATCACATTAAATCACTTAGGTTGACCATTGGGATACATTTCATTTTCAAAATAGATGACTTTAGGGCACTAGACACTCGCATTAGGTCAAGACACTAGCATCGATGTAGGTATCTATCCTAGACATTAGTGTCTAGGGAGAAGGAAATTAGGTACATGTTCAGAAATTTTAGAGGTGGAATATAAGTATATTTTAAACATTTTGGGCGAGATAGAATATCTAGGCCATAAACATAATACTAGTTAGACTAAGAGATATGTCATAGGGCATAAGATAGATAAGATGAGAGACTTGAGGAGGTGGGAGAAGGTATAAAATTGAGAGGAAAAGCCAAAGTCTAAGTTTAACAAGTGCAAAAAACTAAGGTGATATATAATCCATTAATATCACCTATATTTCCTACCTTTAATCTAGTAATGAAATTGTTAGTTTAAAGGAAAAGAATGCATGCTTGTATAACATAACTTACCTTTACATGTGCCCAGATTGAGTGATTTATTGGTGACTAACCTAAAACCAAGATAATGTTATAGTATATAATCATTTCATATAGTCTATAATTTAAAGTACTGAAAAGATTGAAATTGAATATCAAGGTTTAGGAGTACACTTGTGTGTCAATATAATTGCCTTGCCTGTTGGAAAGTTAGTTTAAAAAATATGTATCATTGTAAGGATTTGAAACTAATATTAAGACAAATATAGATAAATATATAAAGTGAATATATCTAGAAAGATAGAGAGATAGAGAGTAAGATATTGGAAGGTACATGCCCCAACCTTGGAGCAAAGGTGAGTTGCCATATGTCAATTGATATTGACTCAACTGTGCAATCCAATGATACTTATAACCTAATCATATTTTATGATATAATCAATTCCAACCTACAAAATTAAAAATATTGAATGTTTTAATCACCTCAATAATAACAAAAAGAGAACCAACTAATAGAGTATATCAGCTCAATAAAGTTTTTAAAAGTCTGACTAGTGTATCAATACGTAAATTTCCATGATGTGGTAATAGTCCAAAAAGAGTTTTATAATCTGAAATTTTTTTGTATTTTTTTAAAATTAGGCATAAATTTCATATCATATTCACCTTAGATATGTCTCATTCTAAAACTATGTATAAAATGGTACCAATGTATAGAACTCTACCACAACTGTGAATATGAATCATATAACTATGTGATTTAGACAATTTGGAAAATATGTAAGTGTAGAGAACATTTTTCTAAATCATTGCCCCACTATATATGTATAAATATGAAAACTAATATAATTATTAATAGAGAACATGTTTCCAAAACTTACCCCCATTGTGATCTAGGGATGTTGAATACTAAATAAGTGTGGAGAACATGCTTTCAAAGCATGCCCCCACTAAATTTGAAAACTATGTGAAGTGTGGAAAACATGCCTCTATCATATGCCCTCACTAATATTCCCACATTTTTAGTTGTGGGAAATATAAGAACTAGGAGTTACCTTACTTCAAAAGTATAAGACAACTACATAATTTGTGAATGGAACCCTGTAGCATATAGTAAGAATATGTCTAGATAGTTATAGCATTAAAGCACATAGAACCAATGTGATCAGATGAAGGCATAAGATGCATGATAAGTATCATTGCAAGGTCTATAGAGTATCAATACAATCTCAAAAAGAAAACAAACACACACATACGAGTAATCAAAAGCAAGTCAAAATGCAATGGTCCAAGGAGACTAAAAATAAGGGGCATGTTAAAATGCCTCATAATTGAAGGTACATGACTTAGTCAAATATACTTAAAAATAAGAATGACATATTCAAATTCGATATAATAAAAATTACATATGAAAATGTCAATTAAATCATACATAGGCATGGGGGCCATAATCAAAGGAACATATTCAAATTCTCAAACAAGGAATACAATATCAAGTCAAGACACTCAAGGAAGTGCATAAATAAAAGAATACGTAACTAATATAAACATGTCATAATAGCCATGGATCAAATGTGTTAGGAAAAAATGTCAATTTTATAGCATATCAAGTACCTTGTGTAAGATATAATCATGGATTAAGACATGTGTAAGTACATATTTAAGCTCAAATAATGATAATAAAATGTGATCATCAAACCATATAAACTTTGTGTATCAAGATTAAAGAAGTGGATTCCTCTAAGGTCTACATGACATGAGTAGAGGGAAGGTCCAACATCCTAGATAATAATATATCATGTATTTGTGTATACATATCATACTCAAATAGCAGTGTGATGCACATGTGTGCATGTAGAAGCAATGGAATATGCCATATATCAATATGTAACTAACACATAGATGCCAAGGATCTAATAGAACATGTAGGTACTATAATTTTTTTTGAATTTTTGAAGGTTTTTTATTTTTTTGGTATTTTGGAATGTTTGAAAAGTCTAATCAAGGAAGTCCTCATCATCAAAAGGTGTATGACCACCTAGAATATTTATCAAGCTTTGTTTATATCATTGCACTAACACCACTTTAATGTTTCTATTTAATGGTTTACTTGAATCCAATGGTGTAGGCAAATGATCATGGTCATCATTTCATATACAAATTGATGTACCCCTATTAAAAAAATTAACATACATGTTTTTAGTGTTTAGCTTAGTATTCCACTCAGCTAACTAATTTTGTCCAAACTTTAGTTGAAAATGTGATTTGTGGTCTAATATCTATATGGTTGAAGTTTCCACACGTGGGCCATAGGAAATAGGTAACCAAATGTATCCTCAATATTTTTTCATTAATAAAGAGTATATTAGCTCATCTATAGAATGTCCCAATTATACGAGAAAAGTGGTACCACAAGTGGTATCCCATTTTTTTTTATCAAACTAGATATGGTGAAAATATACCCCATCAATGTTAGTAATAATAGTTAAATCCTCATGCTTTGGTTTCTTTGAGAGATGTTTCTATTCTAAAAGATAGGAAGAAGTTTTCCTTTTTTTATGTTAGATACAATTTGTATGCATCTTTCATTCTTATATTTTTGAATTTGGTTCTTCAATGTCTCACATTGATTGGTATGATGGTCATTGATCTGATGATATTTATATTATGGTATTGTGCCTTCTATGGGTAGATGTATACTATGTGATTTGTGTTTGGTAGAAGGTAAAGAAATCATTATATGTTTAAGTAACATAGATAACATAGTATTTTGAGTATCTTGGTATGTCATGATCTATAAAATTTATTGTGAAGCCTTTTGATAAAAATTCACATTGTTAATATGATAAATTTTCATTTGAAACTTGTAAGGTTGACTCAATATTTTTATCCAAGAGGGATGTATGGAGTAACAAGTATTTACATGCTCATTTTCTATTTTTATTTTCCTCGTATTTGGATTTAGTTCTATAATTTCTAAAAGTGGATTTAGTTTATATATACCAGGACCCATAATTTCAAATAGGTTGTGTATTAGGTGATCAAATAGATCAAATTTTAAGTTTCACATTTTCTCATCTATCATATCATAAGTTGTATCATCATCACTATCATAGTAATATAAAACATTTGCTCAGTATTAACTAATAAAGGAACCTCAAATGTTGGGGGATCTTATAGTTTTACTATCTCTTTTGGTAATGATTCTTTTTCCTTATGCATATCTATGTTTACCTCAAAGTTTAGTTCATTATTTACAACTGGAGACAAAGGAACCATTATAATTGAATCATATGTATGTATATACTCAAGAGGGATGTATTGTTTAGGTGGTACCACTATAGGGATGCCTTAAATTTTAGAATGTATCATTTTGAAAAAATTGAAAGGTTCATTATCAGTACGATGGATAATAAGGTTCCATCATGTATGAATTTTACACATTTTTGAAGTGTAGATGGGACAACTTCCATTAAATGTATCCAAGGTCTACCCAAAATTAAATTATAATGTTATGATTGCAACATGACTTGAAAATTAGTTGAAATAATTTTTTTTCCTAAGGTCACATCCAATGTGATTTGACCAACTATAGGCCTATGTGAATTTTCAAACCCTTTTATGTGCATAAGTGTGTTTTGAATAAGATTATTGTAAATACCCATGGTGGTTAGGAATTTTATGCTACAAATGTTTAGGCGCAGTCCAATATCAATAAGTACCTTTTTGATACCTTTATTTTACATGGTATCTTGTGTGAAGAAAGGACAATTTTGGTCGATAATATCTTTGGATGGTAAATATATTGGATCAAAGGTGATGAGCTTATTATTGTTATTGATATCTTTCATAATATCTACAAAATAAGAAGGCTCAATATCACTTGGAACTTATGTCTCATGCAATGCCTCATATAATATATCCTTATAAACATTAAATTAATTTAGGAGCTCAAGGATTGAATTTTTTTCATGTGTATTTATTAATTGGTCAATAATTTCATATCCTTTATATTTTATTACAAGCTTAGGTTTAGGAGTCACCTATTGTATATTAACATGTGGTGGAGTAGGTTGAGTAATCCTACCTTTCCAAGTTGTAAAAATATTGACTACATAATGTAATATAAGTTGTGGGTGAATAGTGGGTGTAGGATGGTATTTGTTACTTGAATAAGACTTAATTAGAAAAAATTGGTTGAGAACATGCACGTTAGCATCTAGAGACTACTTTTATAACATTACAAAAGGAATTTTGAAGAGAGATCAAGTGTTTTTTCCAATTTAAAACCCTCTAATTATTAGAACATATTTTCTTAATATATTTAACATGTAAATTAATGTATAAAACCATAATAAATATGACATAATGGAACCCAAAATGGATGATAGATGCATCTATCTTGCACATATTTTATAGTAATCAGGGATTAACATAAAAGTTAAAAAACCATAATTTGTTTAGGGTTTTATGTTCAAATATTGGGTTCACCAAATGTTTAACCCTAAAATGTTTATATTAGGTAATATAGGGATAATGGGGATATATATCCTAGGGTACAAGGGTAATAAACTATCTCTATAACATGTTAGCTAGGTGTTAAACTCAAATATAACATATGTTAAATTTACAAAACTGAGATAAGTTAGATATAGAAAGTAAAACTAAAATATTTAGAGAAATGATAAATAATTAATGTAATTAGTTGGTTTTTATGATAAAATAATTCCATAAATGGAACAAGAAAAAAGTAGACTAGAAGATGATTTTTTAACACTCACCTAATTCTTTATTAAGTGCCTCTAGAGCTCTAGACACTTGCATTATCCTAGCATGGTTACATCGATACTACTATCTAAGTTCGATGTAGGTTTCTTGTATGGAATCATGATGGAAAATGATTTGAGAACCTATATGATTATATATATTTTTATTTTCCTTCATTTTAGTGCATTCAGATCTAGGTCATGGACTATTGTTTCTCATGAAATGTCAAAACCCTAGTTCTTCATTTTCATGGTAACCTTAGGGGAGAATGGGTTATTCGGAACATGGTGTCAATCTGACCCCAAAGACCACTCTATCACTATTACATAGGAAATATTCTAAAGAGGGATTCATATTGATGTATTTTTCCCCTATATGTTTTCTTGTGTGTGAATCATGAAATATGTGGAAAGTTATTACAATTGTGACCTAGCTTGTAACTTGGAAAATATATCTCCTAGGTTGATCCTTTAGTAATTAAAACCTATGTATGTATTATACCTATGAATGATACAAAAATAGGATAAAATATGGAAGCTTTATTTTATCATGTGCTTGATTGAATGTTTTGATAAGTTGGCTTAGTCTATGCTAGGTTGTAGGTTAGGAATGAATGGGGGTTGATATTGTATTTATATAAATCCCTTTGGAGAAGTAACTCAAATTAAATAACTTATGATGGCCATTAAGATATATTTAATTTTATAAATAGATGGATTGAGGGCATTGGATACTTACATCAAGTTATGACACTAGCTTTGATGTAGGTGTTTATCCTAGACATTAGTGTCCATGGAGTAAGAAAGTATGTACAAGCTCAAAATTTTTAGAGGTGGAATATAAGTACATTTTAGGTGTTATGCGTAAGATATATGACTTAGGTCATCAACATAAGACTAATTAGACTAAGATATAGGCTAATGGGCACAAGATATAATAGATATAAGACTTGTGGAAGTGGAAAAGGTCTAGAACTGAGAGGAACAACTAATGTCTAAGTTTTCCAAGTGTGCAAGATGAAGGTGATATATAATCCATAAATATCATATATAGATGGATGATTATATTTTTTTTAGGTGTAACTTTTCCTATTATTAACACCATTATAGCTAAACATTTTAATTTATATATTGAGGAAATCATTGTATAGTTTTTTAATTATACATTAAATACCATCAAGTTAGTTTTTTTAATGTTTAGGGTAATTCCTAGATATTAATCACAAAAAAAAACTAAGGATATATTTTTTTGTGCCTTAATTAATTATTGAGGAATTACAGATGTTTGTTATGAAAATATTGTTGATGTGGTAGTTTATTTATTTATTTTTATTAGATTAAGTAGTTGAATGTTTTGAATAACATGTGTTACCATATTGAGACTATTTCATTAAGGGAAAATATGCATATCAACTTTTATATCCTTATCATAAGTGATATGTGTTATTACTATGGATTCTACTCTTCTTAAAAATATGATAATCATGTGGTCAAGGTAATTTTTATATAACCAAGGTGATAAGGGTAACTCAAGTTTATATAATGATGTGACTTGATTATGCATTGTTTGGAACCTATCTTTGAAAATACATATAGTCTATTTTGATTATATTTTAACACTAGATATATTCTGATATAGAACACTAGGTTAATATTTTTCAAATCAGGGCCAAGAAATTAGTTTAAAAAGTTATTAAATTTTTAATTGACTCTATTATTAAATTTAGGGACCAATAATAAGTAGCATCTTCCAAATTTAAAGGAAAAAATCTACTAGAAATATATTCATATTTTAAGTTTAATAACCTCAAGGATGGATTCAAAAGGTGACATGTTCCTTGTCAGTTATACCACCATCATGTATATACATTGAAATATATTTACCTTATTTTAATAAATTAATATGGAAATATCCTTGAATATTTATTGTAATATCTCAAAACCATGCCACAACCATTAGTATAAATAGTGGGAAAATTTAGAATTTAAGATACTAGTTGTTGAATTTGGTTAGGGTTGAAAATCTCTTATTTTAACCTACTAAGATTTGGGTTTCATATGAAACTATAAATTTTGGAGTATAAGTATCTTAAATTTTGCATCTCTATCTCATGAGGAAATATTGAGGATATACATTGTTGTATACTAAGTTTATGTGCATTATGGTTTGATTAAACCACTAGATTAGATATTTTTGTTCTTTTAACATTTTTTTATAAAATAGACTCCATTTATATAAATATATTTATAGTTATGTATGTATTTACATGGACTGCAATAGACAATGACTAGTACACCCTCTTGTTTTAGAGTTGTTTATTTTTTTAAATCAAGGCATGAGTTGTAGGTTTTGGTTATTAAAAAGCATCCATGTTGAAATAGATTTGGAACTTGTAACCTTAAAAAAAAATTTGGGTGGGTGGGGATCCTTCAAATAAGGATAACCTCTCTTATGACATATCAAACTTGATCTAATAAAAACAAAGAAACAACTAACTAACAATCAATATAACTTATTATCTAATATAATGTAATTTTATAATTTGATATCATATATAAGCCAAAAAAATAGAGGGAAGGGTAAATACAAATAAAATTTAGATGATAAAAAGTTTATTATTGATGACATAAACATGAAACCATATCTAATGTGATAAAATTAAAAATTAATGAACCAAATATATGCCTAAATTTAGAAAATTACATTACATGATTTGAAGTATTTATATCTCTATAAGTTAATTATCTAAACATAATTTGATAAGACAACCTAAATTAGGAAATAACATAAAATCATCCAAATACAGAGATGAATAATATTCATAGTTTAGAATTAAAGAATAGTTATAATATACTATTTCAATCTAGCCTACACACAAATGACATGTAGATCTTATCACAGTGAATATTTAGATGAAGTGATAATTTTTTTTGGATAGTGTTAAAAAAGAGGGTTTTGATAGGGACCTTGAAATTTACAATACTAAGAGAAAAATTAATAAATAACAAGTAAAAAATATCTATAAATTATCCTTTCAAAAGAAGGCCCACAAAAAACCAACAAGGTTCAAGAAAATATCAACATAAATCATGCCATTATTCAGCTAGGCAAAACAAGAAAAAATAATAAGGTAAGGCTAATCATATGAGTCTTATAAGTCTTTGGGGACATAAAAAATCTTCTTTTGGCCATGAATCTTCTTGTCAACAATATTCATCATGTTTTTCTTAGTATTTTTTCATGGTACGTCAATGATTTATTCTTTATTTCTTTTTCCTAAGTTAACCTATTTAGTCTTGTTGCTTGTTTGTAATTTATTCTTTTCCTTCTACTTCATAGCTCTTTATTATTGATTTTCCTCCCCTAGCTTATCATACTTGGCTTACTCCTGACTTAGATTCTCCTCCAAAACTAGATTCACCATGATCAATGGTTTCATCCTTAGATCCTCTCCTTTCCCACTCCTAAAATCCTATGACTTCATCAATTCCTCTCTAATTATCTTAGATTAAACACTAAGCTCATTTTATTATCGATATTATCCTATAAATTATCCAAATTTGTATTCAAAGAGATAAATTTAATGTCAAGTCTAGCTTTGGGATTCTCTTTCTACCTAAGAACCTCTTTGCCATTCACCCCTAATTTGTAATTAGAAATAGGGGATATGTCTTTGGAATTAAGTGGCCCTATGTTAACCTTGACCATCATGAATTTAGTGTTATTGGGACTAGAATATCCCTTAGTGTGTTTTGAAATGGTTTTCACCTCCTACACAACACCTTTAGTGTCCTTTGTTATTTCATCCTGCATAATGCCTTTGATATAATCACCCTTCTCTTTACCATTTTTGTGTTTAATATAATCTTTGGACAATGTTTCATCCATCCCTCTTGAAGCATCCTCATAAAATTCCTTAATTTTCTTAGTAGAGTCTATGTTTATGCTCTTATGTTCTATATTTCCCAACTCCCTTATAAAATAATCAACCATGGGTTGGCCCATTCTAAAATTAAGGTATATGAGGCCTTGATGAGTAATGTCATCAAATTTTTTATTTGTAAATGGTAAGACATAAATTTATAGTGATCTTATAAAATAGTAATGGAGGCTTATAGTGATGTGGTAAATGAAATGATTTAGCATCATATAAAGGTGTGAATATATTATCATGTACTTACCTTATATCATGAGATAATTCATGATTTAAAGACATACCTCCATCCATGGGTAAGGCAAATACATGTGCAAGTAACTCTTATTCACCTTTTGGATCTTTTCACTAGAATTGAATAATCTTTTAATGACTTCATTCTGCCTAAACTTGTATTTGTAGGCCTTAACTCCTTCACATGTATTTGTAGGCCTTGAATGATTTTTTGATTAAAAGATAAAATAAACCATAATATAATTTAGAATTGATAGTACAATATCAAAAATACAATTACAACGATCATTAAATATTTTAAATTGGAATATAGTCTCATCTTGATAAAATATTATTTTTGTAATTGAAAAAATCAATAAAAATAAATTACAATAAAAGGTGTCATGCAACCCCATTGATGTAGTGCTTGCATGACAAAAAAATTGTATTGAACTACCACTCTTGTTAAAAATAAAAAACTACAAAAATATGAATTCATCTTCACTCTAATCACCAAGTTAAATACAATATCAATAAAAAAACTTTGTGTCTCAAATGCATCAAATAATAAAAATCTAACTCAAATAATTCCTCACATGGAGGATATTTTTTAGTCACATTAGTTCTTTTCCCTTCAACATGGACTTGCAAAGATCATAGCCTTTGTTAAACTATGTGACATCAATTATACAAATCCTATTAAAATTTTATTCTCCCTCTTCTACCACCTTCAAATTATCATGCAAAGCATCACTAATAAACATCTTAAAACCATTTCCATTTTACACCTTTCTCAAACATTATGTCAAAATATATAGCATATAATATTTAACCTTTCAATCAGTAACAACCACTTTCATTTTAAATACAATCATGAAGGTGATCATAATTTATGTTAACTCATCATTAGATAAAAGTATGTCATCTTATGTAAAAAAATATGTATATATTTGTTTACTAAATAGAGAACATATCTTCCTTATCAAGGTATTTAACTATGACATAATCCTCAAAATACATTATGCTAATTAGTTAAATGTGTACCTCTCATTAGTCTAATGAAAATTATGTACAAATATTTGTCTGAAGGATGCACTAGAGGCACATTAATGAGGATGAATTTGTTAAAGTATGATGCTATAGTTTTGAGTTTAGCTTCAAACTATGAAACCTCATGAATATACTTCTGAATATGATCTTGTGATTGTTGGCTTCTTTATTTGGTTTCACTAATTTTAACCATAAACTTATGAAGTAATTGAGTTTTAGCCTACACATCTCCAATCATGTTTTAAGGAACTATGTTATTTTTTATGGGGAAATTATCATGAATTGTATCCCTCATAACATCCTTGCATATAAGCATGAATCCATTGGTTTTTACTAAATATTATTAGGTTTCATTTTCAAGCATACATTATATAGTACTTTTTTGTAGGATGCATTATGCATGGCTATGTCCAAAACATCAACCATATTTATCAACCATAAAATTAGGATCAAGACATGCTAATAAGTGAGAATGGTACCAAATTATGCATACACATAATGATTTAATGACACCAAGAATAACACTAAGAAACCATCATCGAGACTCTATGTTTGATTTATTTTATTTCTATGTAAATATTGATTGACCATATTGCAACTACTTTTTTATCCTATATTTTTCCATCATTATTTATTAAAAATAAAGCATTAAAATATATTGGGAAATGTAGAGATGAATTTTATTGTGAATTAATAAATTAACTCTATAGTTATGAATTTCTCATTTAGTTTTTAAAACTTTATGACTAGGATAGACTCATATTACAACATTTTGGGATTCCAAAATGTAGTGATCTCTATAGATTATCTAGAATGACATAAAGAAATTATGAATTGATAGAAAAATAACCTTAAGTTCCATCAAGTTGATGATTTATATTAAATATTTAGGGTATTGGTAGATCCATCTATATGAGATTCATATCAGCTATAAAATTGAAATGATGCCTCATACATGGATACCAAATGTAACTCATTATTATTCTTAAGGATAGTGATGGCCCCTATTTAGATGATTTTATTATCTTGAGAGTGTTTTAAGATGTTTTTCCATAGGATTTTCATAAATTTACTTCTAAGATAGAGACCTAATTTCTATTGATAGGGTAATCATCATTGAGCCCATTTTTAAGGCCTCAGATAGAATGACTACACTATAGTCATGAGAGTTATTGGTATAATTAAAAGAGTTAATATATAGAAGGTTGGTTATATTTTTTGTATCTCAATAGGGAGCCCTTATTATTTTCATAAATAATAAGGATTGTTCATTAACATTTTTCAATGATTATTGTCAAATGAAATTATTAACAATAATTTTTTTAATCCATTTCCAAAGATAGATTCCCTATTTGATTAGATGATAGGATTTAATTTATTATATAATATAGATTTAAGATTCATGAATAAATAATATATAATCAAGGAGAGTGATATATTGAAGACTAATTTCTAAATTCAATATAGTCATTATGAATATGTTATGGCACCACTTTGATTTATAAATGTACCTATTTTTTCATGATTTTTTAGTAAACAATTTATTTTAAAGGTATTTGGATTAGTGTTTGATTATTTTCCTTGATGAAAAATTGACATATATATGAACTAGGGAAGACTATGAAGAGAATTTAAGTAAAAAAGTGTTAATATTTGAGAGAGTTTTAGTTATATATAAAGTCATTTAGTTATTAATTTTTCATATTGATGTTAAACATTCATGACATGTCATTTTAGATGATTGTATTAAGATACATACAACTAAATTAGTTAAATAATGTAGTGTTCAATACCAAATAATGTGTTAGATTTATATAGTTTCATGAGCCTATCTAGGTGTTATTAGATATTCATGGAGAATTTTTCATGAATTGGAGCTCCAATCACTTCCCTAAAAAGAATGGAAATTATTTATGTGGACCAAATAATATGAGGTTTCATTACAAAATATTATAATACTAAAAGGATAAATATATTAATGACATGTGGGTCATCAAATTATTTTAATCCTTTGACAAATTGAAGGAGGTGACAAAGATCTTCAGATGGACTAATCTCCATAAGGCATGGTTGGAGGTGTGTAAAAAATTATGATGTATTTGAATCTTGATTCCAAGTTCATTATTGTCTGCTAAAATAATTTTATGCTTCTCAACCACTTTAAGGATATTTACATGAAGAGCCTTCCTTTTTTCCTTTTGTGCTCATGTGAGGACTTAGTGTCAACATTCCAATATAATAACAAGGTATTTATTGCTCATCAATCTCTCATTTTATTCTTGTTAAAGGGCACCTCTCCTAAGAGGGGTAAAGAGGTAACATTGACTTTTAGTGCTTAATTAGTCCAAAGGAAAGTTAATAAAATGTTAAGGATTGAGAAGTTGGATGTCGAACCTTCTTGTATGAAAAAGGGGAAGATTGGAGAGCCAAGGAAGAAATTGGTTCTAGACTTTGTGGATTTAGAGTTATTAATCAAAGATATTACTAGGACCCATGTGTATGGTGACACATTGGTGACTTAATGTACTTTGGGTTCATTATAGGTTACTAATATAGGGGATACTACTCTGCTAGAGGTTGGTTCCCCCAAGGATAAGCTATGAGCTCTGGAACTTAGTATTAAGATGAAGGCCTTTGAACTTAGCCAATTGAGGAGAGAACTAAAGGAAATAAAGTGGGATATTCTTACTAAAATAGGTTTTGTGGTGAAATATATTCTTGTTTTAGATGTTTTTTCGTCCACAAAGCAAGTTTTTAGGTAACCTTGGGGACCCCCTAGTCCTTAGGGCCTCTAGGTGATAGATTGGGATTATTGTTTCTCTTGAGGTGACCCCTAAAGGCACTCCCACTCCTTCCTTTATCGAGGGATAAAATTATAGTAGTAAATAAGGAATGAGATTAGTTACTCAAGGGAAATATGGGAAGAACTCCCTTTAGGTTCTTTATCATGGCTCCTCCTGGCTCCTGGTTTTTTTGGCTATCTTTATTTTCTATTTTTGGGTAGGCTTGTTTAGTGGTTGTTTGTTGGGTGTTCAATTCTTTTTGTTTATTTTGTTTATTTGGTTCCTTGGATTATTTTTTCAAAGTATTTGGCTCTTGATGGATCCTTAATTATTTTCTCTTAGATACTTATGCCTCTTATTGTGCCCTAGGATGGATTCCACACCAACTCAAGGTGGGTTTGACTTTAATCAAAACACCCATATTAGGTTTTAGATATGGATAAGTATTTTATTATATTATTAAGTGAATCCCTTGAGTGACTCATTTTAGTCTATATAGATGAAGTAATATTTGTTGATTATGATCCATGAAAGCTCAATTAATATGTGGATAACTATGAGACACATGATTTAGAATTAGTTGACACATTACTAATTAAGATACATTTCTTGATTATTTTCAATTTTTAGCTTAGAATCAATCACTTAAATTTATAATATTTATTTAATTATCCTAATTTAAATTTTGTATAGATTTTTTATATGGAATTACTCTATGAATATGTATTTTACATTTTATATATCAAAGGAATATAAAACTTATTGGCAGATTCACTTAGTAGTAAAACATGCTTGCATTATATGTCACTTATGTAGAATCAATTGAAAATACCTATTCATAATTATTCAAGACAAAATTGTTAGGATTTTTAAGTACTAGTAATACTTTAGATACATTATCTCATTAAATACCATAAATACAAGGATTACACCTTCATAGATTATGGTTTATTGATGTACCAACATCATATGTATGTGCTTAGTGGAGGTGGCATGATAGATTTGATTATTGATATGCCACATAAGGAACCAAATTAAAATCATGACAAATTTTTTTATATGATATAAGATATTTTTTGTATTATCCTAGGATGAAAATTTAATTGACTATGTATGTTTTTTAGTGTTTTAAATGTGAGTAGGTTAATGTGTATAATTGTCACCTAGTAAGATTTGTATATTCCCAAGATATTATTGAGTGTAAGATGTACATGGTTTTTACCATTTAATTACATATACTCATCCTACATATGATTATGTATGTTAAAATATATTATCCTTACCTTTTTCCACCTACCATATCAGCTCTAGAGATCTCCTATAGTAGTCATCTAAACTCACTAAACATAATTCAATGTATTTAATTTAAATTTTGAATTTGTTTGAAACCATTTACAATTAGAGGGATTTTTTTTTTATGTTGGAAATTATACTATCAGCATATAGACAAATAGAATGAGAATAATAAGACGTAATTCAAATAAAAAACATGCAATAGTAGCAGACTGTGCAAGTAAGAGAGAAGGCTAAGTGGAAGGAAAATAGAAATAAAAATAATAATATTTTAATGACAAAAATCATAGAATATAATATTTAAGAAAATAGGGGGATAATAAAAAGTATATACAACAACATATAAATCAACAAATAACAAGAAATAGTAAGGACATAATACAATATAGTATATTAGTTTTTGTAAGAGTTTTATAATAGTTGTAGTTATAGTTGATTAGAATTAGTAATCAATCATTACAATAGAGTTTAAAATTAATATAATATATGCATATGTATGGGTTTTTATATTATCCATGTCTCCCCTATTTTTAGCATTTTAATCCTACTATTCTAAGTTTTTTCTATCTCATACTACTAACTCCAGAGATTGTCAGGATCTAGCCATTTAGGTGTTTGATTTTACTTTTCTCCCTTTGCTTTTAATGTTACATATTTGGCCTCTTTACCAGAAATTGGTATCAGATCCAAATTTTTTTTAAGCCCTATTAAACATGTCATCTATTATAAGTAGTTCATGGAAACAACCTCAAATTTTTGAAGGAAATAACTATGATGTATGGTGCATCAATATGAAGACTATTATTTGATCTCAAGAGCTATGAGAGATTTTATAAGGTGTATATATTAAGGTTGAAAAATTTATATCATTCAATTAACTCACTTAAGAATAAATAAATTTGTTAAAAGAGAATATAAAAAAGTATGCCAAGGCTCTCAGCTATATTTTGATGGCATTGGTTAATTAGGTCTTTTCAAAGATAGTAAAAACTACCCATTCCAAGAGATCTTGGGAAATTTTCAAAAATAAAGGTGAATATAATAAAGTTAGAGTTTTTGATAAGGAACTTTGAGACCCTATAGATGAGATAAAATGAGTCAATCAATGACTTCTTCACAAGGATAATGATCATAGTATACTAAACAAAGATAATGGAGATGCTCTTGAAGATAATATAATTAATGATAAGGTGTTGAGGAGCCTTCCTATTATATTTGATCCCATAGTGGTTGAAATTCAAGAGTATAAAGAATTTATAAAAATGAAGGCTAATGAGTTGATATGTTCCTTGAAAACCCATGAGCAAAGATTGAATAGGTGAACCACCTCCTCCCATAAACAAACCTTCAAGTCTAATGTTTATGTGAGAGGTAGGGGGTGAGGAGGAAAAATAGAGATAGAGGAATAAATTGTATTATTAAATAAGGTAGAAGACATAACCATCAAGAATCACATGAAAGAGGAAGAATAAGGACAAACAACACTTCAAGAGGTGGTTCTACACAAAGGTATGACAATTCAAATGTATAATATTATTATTGAAATAATTATGGACATTGTGCTAGTGAATGTAGAAATAAATAGTCTTATTTGAATATTAAATGATCAAATTTATCCAAGGTACAAGTGGATGAACCTAATATAAATTATAAATGTGGAAACTTGTTTATAAAATGTAATATATCTCAATAAACTAGTAGAGAAATTTGGTATCTTGATAGTGGTTTCAACAATCATATGAATGGGAATAAAAAAAATATTTAATCAAATATATGAATTAATAAAATTAGAGGTAAAGATGGTAAATAATGAGAAGGTCACCATCATGTACAAATGCAACATCTCTATCTTCATCAAGCAAGGTGACAAGAGACAAATTTAGGATGTTTACTATGTGCCAAGGTTGAAGCACAACCTAATCAACATTAGGCAACTTGTCCAAAAGGGGTATAAGGTGATATTTGAAGATGGAGAGTGCATATTTATGATATAATTTGATGAAATAGGTATATTATAATAGTTAATATGACAAATAATAGAATGTTTCATTTGAGGATGCAAAGTGAGCTCGTAATAACATTTAAAATAGTTGTTATGGATGAATCTACCCTTTGGAATCCAAGATATGGTCATTTGTGTTTTTTTGGGATGATCCTTAATCAAAATAAAGAAATGGTGAGAGGGATATCCCTTATAAAAGAACCAAACAAATTTTTGAAGGATGAATATTGGGGACATAGGAGTGCCCTTCTCATGGGTAAGTCATGGAGAACAAGAA
The DNA here is from genome assembly GCA_037957365.1 of Torreya grandis. Taxonomy (NCBI): domain Eukaryota; kingdom Viridiplantae; phylum Streptophyta; class Pinopsida; order Cupressales; family Taxaceae; genus Torreya; species Torreya grandis. The sequence goes on along the minus strand of JARHVA010001562.1, from coordinate 2,222,287 downwards.
GTCCTCTTGAGATGATACATTCAAATTTATGTGGTCCTATGAAGACTCCCTCCTTATCTAATAATGTGTATCTCGTCACATTTATAGATTAATTAAGAATAAAGACATGGGTGTATTTTAAAAAAAATAAATCAAAGGCATTTGAAACATTCAATTAATTCAAGATCATGGTTGAGAATTAAAGTGGCCATTACATAAATATTTTGAGAATTGAAAGAGGGGAGAATACATATCAAATAAATTTATGATTTTTACAAAGATGATGACATCAAGAAAAAATTTACAATTAGGTATACACCACATAAAAATGGTGTAGCCAAGAGGAAGAACCAAACCATTCAAAAGATGTCAATAAGCATGATAAAGGCCAAAGGATTGAATAATGAGTTTTAGGCTGAGGCTATAGCAACAGTCATACAGTTTATTAATATACTCCCCATTAATATTATTAGGGATATGATCCCTTAAAAATCATGGATCGGCTAGAAGCCTAGTGTTGAACACCTTAGAGTGTTTGGATGTGTTGCATATGTGCATGTGACCAAGCAACATATATCAAAGTAGGATGAAAAAGGAGATAAATGTATTTTAATTGGATATAGTGAGAAATAAAAGGTGTATATGCTATAAAATATGGAATTTTTGAGATAATAATAAATTAGGATGTTTAATTAATTAAGGTTGTAGTGTGGGAAGATAAATAAGAAGAACAATAAGTGCAAACAAGGGCTAGTGGACCCTTTCTTGAAATTGAACCAAAAAGTGGTAAAATAAATCATACATTGAGTTGGATCACTATTTCATAAAGGTATAATTAATCTATAAAAAATGACCAACAAATATGTCAAGGATCAACTCATGAGACAAATTCATCATCTTCTAACTCAAATCAGCACTTAGGCAGGATAAGGAGCTTTCAATAAATATATCAACATTCAAGGTATGAAGAAAATGAGGATGAAACCATGAATTTTTATCTATTTTTAATATTTAATAATATTTATTATGAGGAATTAATCAATTAAAATAAGTGGTGTGAAGTAATGGATGAATAAATGCATGCAATTGAGAAAAATCAAACATGTAAAGTAGCAGACCTTCCAGTAGGAAAAGAGGTCATAGGTGTCAAGTGGATTTACAAAACCAAAACCACTCTTGAAGGCAATATTGAGAGACATAAGGAAAGTATATGTGTGAAATGATAGAAGAAATGACCTAGACATGACTATAATGAGATATCTGATCTTATAACAAGGCTAGAAACAATGAGAGAAATCATTGTAATAGTTTCTAAACACAAGTGAAAGGTGTATCAAATAGATGCCAAGTTAATAAAATTTGAATGAAGTGTTAGAATAAGAGGTTTATGTGAGAAAACCACCTAGTTATGAGATTATTGGACATGAGAACAAGGTATATAGGCTAAATAAATCATTGTATGAGATCAAGCAAGCACCTAAGGGAAGCTAAAACCAAATAGACTCTTATTTTTTAAGCAATGGGTTTAGTAAAAGTGGTAGTGATCTCACTCTATACATCAAGGAAAATAATGAAGTTATTATAATTATTATTTTTTATGTGAATTATCTAATATTCACCATGAAAATGCAAATAAGTCCATAGAAGAATTAAAATAATTCATGAAGAGAGATTTTGAAATGACTAACTTAGGTTTATTGAAGTATTTTATTGGCATAGAAGTTAAGAAAATTAATGAAGTCATTTTTATGTGCTAGTCCAAGTATGAAAAATAAATTTTCGAGTGGTTTAGATTGTTAGACAATAAACTAACATCAATGCTAGCTGAAATAAGTTTGGAATTACACAAGGAAGTTTGCAATGATAATGGGGATTCCAAATGGTATAAGAGTTTATTTAGAAGTCTATTGTGTTTGACTACAACTATATTGGATATCATGTATGAATTCAACTTCATATATAAATTTTTGGAGACACTAAAAGAGACATTAAAAACTAGGAAAAAGTATTTTAATGTTTGTGGATGGCACAAGAAGCTATGGAGATTTGTATGTAAAATTAGAAGAGTTTTAGTTAGTTATCTACATAGAAATTGATTGGGATAGTAGTCTTCATGATAGAAAGAACACATTAGGATATGTGTTCCATATTAGATTAAGAGTTTTTTTATGTGCTTCAAAGAAATAACTCATAGTTTCAATTTCTATGGGTAAAGCTAAGTATGTGGTAGAAAATTTAAACTAATTTGAAAGGAGCCTCAACTATATTTCATGATAATATATCCCCCATTGCATTGCCAAATAATCTTGCATTTCATGATAGAAGTAAACATATTACAATCGGATATCATTTTATTAGAGAATTAGTTTAAAAATGTGTGATAGATCCTAAATTTTAAAAATTATGGAAAACATTTAGTTAACATATTTACTAAACCCTTGTCAAAAGATATTTTTATTTGTTTAAGAGAGAGAGAGATTAAGAGTCATAAATGCAATAGATCTAAATCTAAAGGCTTATATGATGGATCCATATATGTTTAGCCTAAATTTAGATATGCCCATTATAGCTCTTAAGATCCACAGGCTAGCTTTGGACATGCCTAGGTTGGCTATAGATATCCACATGCTAGATCTAAAGATATACAATCTAGATCCGAAGATGCAGGTTGGATCTAAAGATGCATAGTCTAGCTATGAGATTTGTCAAGAGCCAACAAATTAAGCTAAAAGGAAGTTTGCAAGATGTTTTCTGGGTTAAGAATAATCCTATAGAGTATGGAAATAATTTTAATAATAAGGGTGTGTTAAATTATATTATTCTTACCTTTTTCCACCTACCCTGTCAACTCTAGAGATCTCCTATAGAAATCATTTAAACTCACTAAAAAAAATTAATGCACATAGTTTGAATTTTTAATTTTTTTTAAACCATTTATATTTAGAGGTAAATGTTTTGGTAGATGGTAAAGTCTCTTGTCTACATATGGCAAGTCAAATGACAATCATGCAACAATAGATTATGAAAGTAAGAGAGAAGGCATAGTAGAAGGAATAAAACAATACCTAGAAGAATGTTTTGATGACAACATTTAGATCATATAATATTCATAATAATAAAGGGATAAGATAGAGTATATATAACAAAATATAGAGTATAAAATATCAAGCAATAAGAATGAAAGAATACAATACAGTATATTAGTTTTTGTAAGTGTTTTATAACAATTGTAGCTATAATTTATCAAATTTTATTATCAATAATTGTAATGGATTTTATAATTAATATCATATTTCCATATGTGTGGGTTTTTAGTTTATTTATATCTCCCATTTTTTATAATTTCAATTCTATTGTTCTGAGTGTTTTTTTCTCATATTGTTGGCTCCAAGATTGTCTAGACCTAGCCATTTAGGTGTTTGAGTTTTACCTTTCTCCCTTTGATTTTTAGTGTTTCATATTTGAATTGTTTCACCAACACTATCTCTATAGTTCTATATAAATTAATAAAATTTAGAAAAATAATGCCAAGTAAAGAGACATACAAGGAATTAGATAATACTCAATTTTATGTACCTTAGATTGTGTGTTTACATGGTGTTTAATTTAATATACTTTAAAATATGGATTATGTATTCACTTCCTATTTTTGTACTATTTTTTAGTTATATTAAGGTAAAAATTCAAATTTTAGTGAAACATATCATCCTAAAATAGATGGACAAATCAAGAGAGTCAATATATTTCTATTGGAAATGTTATAGATGTATGTGATAGATCAATATATTTAGTGGAAGAACTTATAACCATTTATATAATTTATTTATAATAAAAATTATCTTATTCCATTAACATGACACCATATCCATGTTTGTATATATGTCCATGCATGAGTCCTTTGATCTAGGATATAATTTTGGATAATGTCTTGATTAGACTTGATTTGATCACATAGATGAAAGAGAGATTTGTTTAAATTTAGTAATGCCTCAAAGAAGCACTATAATAGAAATAATATCTATATATCCATTCACCTAATAGATAGCAGTTTTATTGAAGGAGATAAGGTTTTATTATGAGTTAAAACCCACAAAAGGACATGTAAGATTAGTGATTGACACAAATTATCACCATAAATTATATGGTTATTTGAAATTTTGGAGAGACTAGGCATTTTAGCTTAAAATATTTACTTGATAGCCAACATATATATGACTCATGATGTTTTCATTATATCATTATTCAAAATTTTGATGTAATCCATACAATTTTTTTTACTACTCTTTCTTATAGAAATACAAAACACATTTAGGGTTGACCCTATTAAGATCCTTGATTGGTGCTTGATTTGAATTTATTAACACATATATGATAAAATTTTAGGGTTTAGTGTGCCAATATATCCAAATTATACTACTTGAGATGATCATTCTTGTCTTGACCTATTAATATTAAATTTCAAGGATTTTTTTTTCTAAAATGGAGTGTGTAGTGTCACACTATGTGGAACCTATTTTATAGAGATATATTGGTCTCCTTTGCATTATTATGATATTATTTTCCATTTTTATGAAATTTTATTTTTTAATCTTTTGATGAAGTAAATTGACATATTGGTACATATATATAGGATAATTTACACAATTTTTTATTAAATTAACTTGTGGATATAATAATTATGATGTATTTTTTATTTTATATATAAAATCTTAATTACTTTAAAGGATGATGGGTTAATTTATTTTTTCCATTTTATTTTGATATTAATATTCTTGTCATAACACAAAAGTATTATTGTGTGTTTATTTGAAAATGATAAGGACTATACTTATGAATTAAAAAATTATATATATTTATGATGATATGTTTTAGTAAGAAAGTATATGTTTACATCATATCATATATGAGTCAACCAAAAAAAGTATTAAAATCTAACAACTGATACCCTTAGTCATGAAAATTCATAATAATAAGTTTCTTTACATTCATTAGATTAGATTTATGTCTTGAGATAGAATTGGGTAACATATGAGAAAGGTGTGGTATCCATAATGATTAAAGATAATGTATAAATTTGATGAGAAAGATGATGAAGGAACCTAAAATCTATAATATAGTTAATAATGTGATTAATGTTTTTTAAAGTGGGTTTCCCTAATTATGATTGGTGTTTATAAATACATGTCTTTTATAATGTTAATTTTTGGCATGAAAAATTGATTCGCTTAGTAGAACTAAGTAGAGTAGGTTGTTTAATGTGATTCATTGAGCTAATCACTTAATGTGAAATTTATTTTAATTCTTCAATTCTTTTTTAATTAAATATTTTATGAAAATATATTTCATTCTTTTGAAATAACATTATATTATATTATTGACATAAACATATATTCCATATAAATATTTTTCATTTATTTGCTTTTTATCTTTTCAATGGGCATTGAATGAGAATAAGGATATTTTTGTGTGTGCATAAATTCACAATTGATCCACAAAATTACATTACATATATCAAGGACTCCACCAAGACATTGGGAGAGGGGCTAAGTCTTGGTATTTGTTTTTTAGTTTATTAATCCCTTATATGAAAAATTCTTGTTAGCCACCACTATATGGGTGGATGCATAGTGATATACAATATTAGTCAAATTATATAGGTATAACTATGGTTATAGATTATTTATTTTAGGTGTAGTTATTGGATGATAAATAAGCCTTATTACTATCTTTGATATATTATGTTCTTAATGTGTTGAGGTGTTATTTTTATGAAAAATTATTGAACCAAATATATTCATGATTTTATAAAATTAAATTATAATATAATAAGTATTTATATCTCTATCCATTTATTATTTAGCATAATTTGACAAGATAACCTATTTTAGGAAGTAACATAGATTAGGAATAACATAGATCATTAAACTAGAGAGATGAATAATATTAAAATTTAGGATCAAATGATAGTTATAAAAGTTATATCAAACCAATTAACATACTTCATTACAAGGAATTAATTAATGTAAATTATTTAATGGTATTTTGAGGATTTTTTAGTGTGCATTTCTCAGATGTTGTTATGAAAATAAAATTTTTAATTATAACTTTATTTTCTATTTTATGCAGTTGTATTAGAAATTAAGGAAAATAAAGAGACCCAATCTCTTTACAAAAAAAGTGTTACAACCAAAAGTGTATTATATCTCCTTAAGAAATTTAATTAAAAAAATCTAATAATTTATATTTTAATGTATACAAAATTAAGTGTGGTGAAATAGTAAAACATTGACACCAAAGGTCTAAAATAGAGTTTTTTTAAACCAATTTACTTGAATGAATTAAATTAAAAGGTACCCATCTCATTTACAATTTAGATAAAAAATCACATATAATATAATTGATTTTTTTGTTGGGAGTTGTTTGTTATTTTCCCTCCATGTATAAGCTCTAAGTTACATAGATATTGTAATCTCTACTCATGTTTGGGAATAAATATAGTGTATTACAACTATTGAGTAAATTTATAATATAATATAACTAAATAATGTTATATAATAGCATAATAATCAAAGAGTTATAGTTTATTTCTTCTAGTAATAATTCTATTTCAACATTCAACAATTACATCATTCATTTTTTTACACAACTTCACCACTTTTATTCACATACAATAGCAAAATATGGTCCATACTTAATGTAATAATTAAAGTAAAACATTCAAAATTTAACACATCTTATATGCTTTCTTCAATTTTCAACCACTTTTCAATTTTATTTCTCACAACTTTCATAAGCCTCATTATCAAATTTAATCTAATAGGTATAAAAATGAGTGCTTTACCTCCTATCCATGTGATGTCATCAAACTTCCATGGCCTTCATCAACCACCGAGCCCAAGGTTTTTTATCAATATTTTAAAATGACCCAAAAACCCATTTAAGGTTTCCTAATGACTCAAAACATAAGGTTAAAGATTAAACTTTGAAGGGATACTAGCATAAATTTAGTCAACACAATCACAAATAAGACAACCATACATAAGCACAAATTAATTGGGTAGTTTAAATACTTATGATGTTGGAGAAGGGAAGGATAAAAAATAATTATAGGATTTAGCCACTCTATTTAGTCATTCAAAGCTTGTAGGCATTTATCATCTAAAATATAAACCTTAGGTGAGAATTCATACATCCCTACTCAAGGCCCACACTCCTCATAAACCCATTATTACTTAACATATATTAACACACTGTAACATTTTTAAAAATCGCACATTTTCTACATAATTTACTAAAAACTTTTCACATTAAAAAAAAATTAAAAACACATTATTTTAAATTATTCCAAGAGATACCAAATAAATATTCTACCTAGAAATAATTCAAAAAGGTCATTTTTATATTTGTTATTTTCTTCTACACGTATTATATATTTTGGCTCCTTACTTTATGTTATGATTAATAACCTATTATAATGAATAAAAATATAATAATGCATTTTATAAGGGTGATTGGGCTACTACATTATGAAACCTTTCATGGATGGACAAATGTCTCTTTTATTCCATGTAACCCCACCCTTTCAAAAAATACCTAATAGGCTTCAAACTTGGCTAGAGGGCCTCTTAGAGAGTCATCATGGCACACAATCCAAGAATGGTCACTTTAAACACCTAAAAATATATATTTTTTGAGTTTTTAATTAATCTTAAATATGAATTTTCTGGTCAATATGAGTTTCAAGATCCTTGGAATAGGGATAACTTCACACAAGGCTAGGTGGGTGACAAATTTTAAAACTAAGGCACTAGGTGTCCCACTAGCATATGATTAATTTTTTTTAACAAAATGTCACAAGGTGATAAATGAATCATGAACATACACAACAAAGGCAATGGCACAATAATTATATTAAATAATTCATCCTATGTCATGTCTAATATCATAACATGTCATTAGGTCCATTGGTCAACCCTCCTCATCCTTTTTTCTAATATAGAAGACTTTTCACTTTCATAACTACTTCACTCATCAAAACATTCACACATGATAAATTAATATATAAATAATTCAAAGATACCCATCTCATGATATATCCAATAATCTTATAAATTCACCATGATGCATATCTCAATTTATATCCTCATTTATGCCTATATTTTCAATTATAGGTTTTTATGCATTACATGTTTGTACCCATAATTGGTTACATCATAGTTTAATCATTACATGAGGGGTTAGAAATTAACATGTCCAAAATCTACCATCACATAGTTTCACGAACAATTAGATAGCTAAGATCCATATGCACATATAGATACATATGATGACAACAAAATAATAAGTAACTATCACTATTAAATAACTAAGCATGTTAGATCAAATATCTTAACATGTTGATAACCAATCCACATTGTGAAATAAAGATAAAGGGTATTAATTATGTCTAATAATATTTAAAAATATAGAGTCACCTATTACATAAGGGGTCATAAATATCATGTCTTGAAAATATACTACCATGTAGCTTCATTCATGGTTATAAAACTAATTTATAGGCATATGTAGATATATAAACATCATTTTGATAATATAATCATCAACTAACTTTGTATAAAAAATAATTATGCTATACTGATCATCTAGATTTAGCTAATCATATAGTGTAGCTATGATAAAAATAATAATATCAATCATGTCCATAATCCTCTCTAGTGCATCATGTGATAAACCCAAAAATATCTCCAATGTTCTTGTAGAAGTATAACATCCATATCTAGTTGTTTAGGACTCAAATTATTATCATCAAGTAAATCAAGAAATACAACTCATAATAGGATATCTATGTAATAGATATAACATATGTTCTACCCATAATGCCTTTATTATCAAAAAGTAAAATAAAAAATATAACTTGTAACATAATACCCATCTGCTATAACTAACATTTGCTTTACCTTAAATAACATATAATAATAAGTAAAATAGGAAATACAACTCATGAAAGGATACCCATTTGCTATAGATAACATCTCTTTTACCTAGAATGCCATCCACTATTAGAAATTAAAATATGAAATACAACTCATATCAAGATAGACATATTCTAGAGCTAAATTCTAAGCATACCTCTACATTACTAAGTTGACTCAATAATTTATCTAGATAATCAAATCAATGTGTGATTCAATGTAGGTCAATTAATTTGATGGAAGATCAAATTGTCAAAATGAAAATAATTTCAATCAATGCAACTACATATTAAGCCATAGATGAGCTAGGAAATATCCCCATGAGATGCAGACCATAGCACAAATAGGTGAGAAAAACATTGATTGTCATAATATTGTTGGGCATAGGAAATAAAAAAATGGGCCATGACATCCCCATCGCCTTATAAAGACTTCCTCTTGGAAGTCATCATGATAAAAGTAAAACCAACCCATAAAATAAAAATATTAGGAAAGAGGTGGTCCATATCACTAATTATCCTAAGGAATCCTTTCTACATCTTTTTTTGTCCTAAAAATAATAACTCTTGATTACTCCATATACATGAATTAACTCAAGGAGAACAATCTATGTCCATTACTACTAAAATCAATCCACCAACATGGAAATGGACCTTAATCATGCTTTTATAGATAAAAATAATGTTTCTAAAAAAACAAAGGTTAGGATGGCAAGCTAAGTGATAGGTTGATATCTTATCTCAACTAATAATCTAAAAGGAAACCAAACTAAGGTAACCTATACTCATGGTTAGTCAATAACAAATGTTGAATTCATAGTTCTAAAGCTTTAATGATTTTCAAGTCAAATGAATTTTCACAAAAATTATTTTCTTACAAAGTCAATAAAGGATAATAAATATACACCCAACGCTTGGGTGGAACCAAACATTTCCTAAATATACTGCATTTTAAATATTAAAAAAATGATCTAAGGTATAATTTGGCCTCTCAACTAGGCATAAGGGTGGACACTTGATGAATTAAAGACATATAATATAATTAGAATGATATCCCACATGAGAATCTATGGCCAAGAAATGTGCCTTACATAACAAGAAGGCAAGAATTTAACACTATTAAACTATTAATGCTTTCATGAGTAGTTGAAAAATTTTTAACTACATGTTGAGATACTTGTCTTGACAATAAATAATGAAAAATCCATAGGTAAAATTAGATAAATGAAACTAGGTGGTACTAAATCAATTAAACAAGACATGCAATATTATGGGTTGATGGTTAGTTTCCCAAAATCCCCATGGTTAGTCTCTGAAACATGGTCTTGAAAGACCACCTGAATGAGTTGATCACATAAACATGAAAGTACCACACCTAAACATATCACAAGGTTCTCAAAGAGAGAATGGTTCACCCATTTGTTAGTGTTTGACTAGGTTTTGATGCTAGATAGCATCATTTTTACATTAGATAATGGTTACAAAGTTAGTTAAATAGTTTATAAACTATTCTCTAATATTTAGTCTCAACATTTATAGGCCCATATGATCATTCACAATTAAATAAGGCAAACAATAAATCTTTTTGTGTCAAAAAACAACAAGGTGCCACCATTTTTATGGGGTGAATAATATCCAATGTATTCAATGTCAATATTCCCTTATTAAATAAAAATTATTGCCTTTGAAACAATGCTAACATACTAATATCAACCCAATCAATAATATAGATGTAAGTCTTGACATGAAGTTTAAAATGCCAAACATGTTGTACCAAAACAAACTCTTATGTAATGGTGAAGTTTACTCTTGGAACCAAGTATATTGGCAATGTTCCTACATAAAAAATTAAAAACCATCATAGTTACTCATGAACATCCTCACGAACCCTTGTGAAATCAATATTTTAAATATTAATATCAATAATTAATTTATGTGGAGTGGACTTAAAATGATTAATACTATATTCTAATATTATTTAAGCATTTAAAATAATATTTTCAAACTCATATAACACCTTTAAATGTCACTTAACTTGTTTTAAATAAAGGTCCAAGGGATAAAAATAATATAAATTGAGTAAGTTAAATAATTTATCTAAAAAACATGATAACAAAAAATTATAGAAGACACATATTCATATAGATAAATACATTAATAAGAAGTAAATTCAATCTCAAATTAAATCATAATCATTATTAAATTTAATTAATTTTGGCCATCTATTCCTTTGTAACCTAAATTTTCCCTAAAATATTTAAGGAATATTACAAAAATTTGTTTTCATCTTAGTTTTTATTATATTTTTAGTGTTTTTATAACCTTCAAGAGGATAAGAATGAAGAAGGTTTAACCCATATCATATCTCATCTTAAAGGAAGTGTTCTCTTTTATCCATGGCATTCATGGATTCCTTTATTATTTTGTATAATATCTAGTTCTAAATATATAAAATGATAACTCCATTACTTGAGCTAAAATCATTTTTTTCTTTATTTTATTCATGTGTGTCTAAATATATTTCCTTTTTTTATTTTTTTTGGGTGGTGTAGGGGAAGTAAATTTATTACAAATCTTGTGTCAAAGTGGAGGGGATGAATTTCCTATTTATGCACCATTAAATAAAAATAGGATATATATAAATATATAAAGAGAGAGAGAGAAAGACAATGTGCACAGAGGGGGGAGACAACAGTGGTGGGGTGTGGGTTGTATAGTTTCCTCCTAATCATCTCCCCCCCTTCCCCTATATATATAGGGGATGATAGTATTTGAGTGTGAGTTGTATAATGGTCTATATATATATGAGATGACAATGGTGGGGTATGAGTTATATAGAGACTTCCCACGCATCCCATCCCTTATTAAAATAATATTTTAGGATGGGATGGTACACCCTAACTCCTCCCTTATAGATATATTTTATTTATTGGAATCAATGATTATACATATTATTAACATCTATGAGTAATGTATTTTAATAGTATATTTTTTAAAGTTGGTTTTCAGATGCTATTGTTATTTATGTAAATTAGAAAAATACCTTGTCTATCCATAAATAACTTTTATAGAAGATTTTAGTGCCCAATTAGTAAAACCACATATTATTACCACTCTTATTTGAAACCAAATAATAAATAGTGACTAAAATAGCCTTAGTTTATTGTTAAGTAAATCAAAAGTTTGAATTGTTATGAAGAAGTACCTATTACCCATTTCCCCAGATGTAATCTTAGAGGATTCTCTTTTAGTTAAGGATTATAGTGTCATAAATGGGGGGATTTCATATTTTATGGATTATATTTTCAACCTTCTCTTCATAATTGAGTTTCCCAATTTAGTGAGAAAGTGTAAAAAGAAATCCACTTGCATAACTCCAATATTTGCTAGTAACATGAACCCTAAATAAATGTAGCCTTATAAATATATTTATGCTTATCATTTATTTTATGAAATTTAATTTATTAATTTGTGATATATAAATAAGTTAATAACAATATGATAATCCATCATTAGGCTTGATTTAATAGATCAAAAAATTTACCCCTTTCCTTAATTCCATATTCTAGTTTTGATTTTCAATAGATCATAGATTTCATTATATATATATATATATATATATATATATATAAGGATTTAATATAAATTATTAAATGTATATTTGTCATGGATGAAGTCTCAATGTGGATTATTCTCCTTGAACTTCCTCTACAATACTGGCACCTAGAAGTTATTCTAAGAATCACCAAGGTACTAGGTTAACTCATCACCATTGACTCAATAACACTCTCTCATTGAAGGATGGTTGTGTCCTGGTGTATGTATTCTTATTGGAAGACAATCCACTACTTCAAAATATCAAAATAAATTTTAAATATGGAGAATGGAAGTAAAACATTATTTACGATAAGAAAGCAATAATTTACTTGTATTACAACATTCCTAGCCATATACTAAAAGACTACCTGAAGAAAAATCAAATTCTTGTTACTTCAAAGCATAGGTGAAATCTAAAGGCTACACCAATGATAGAATGAAAATAAGATCAACCATTAAGGATTGGAACAACTAAATCTCCACCAAGTGCTCTAATTCCAAAAGATAATAAAGGTATTTCCTACAAAAATTCCTTCACTCCTCTTGATCTATTTTTCAATTCTGATCTCCTAAGTGATAAGATGCCTCCCTGGGGAACCTCCCTAGACCCCCTCCACCACTTGTCCTAACTTCTACCACAAAAGCTCCCCCTCCTTCACACCTAGTGGTGGTCACCCTCCTAGGCAGGTTCCCCCTTGGGTAGACTGGGCCTTTCCCCCTCTATTTAACCAATATCTAGGAAGAAGGGTTTACTACAAATTTTATGATTAGAAAAGGAAGGAAAGAAGCCAATATTGGAGTGATCCCAAAACCAATGGGTAGGTCACCTAGAATGATCACTAGGAATATTGAAATAGCTACAGAAATTATAAAGGGTTTCTTGTAAACCTTTGAAATAAATTGGGATAAGAAATGAAAATCCTAACATGGAATGTTAGAGGGTTAAATAACCCTAAGAATCATAGGACCCTATGTAACCTTAAAAACAAAATTGACCCTATAGTCCTTATATAAGAAACTAAAATGTCTGAAAATGCTTTAAGATCATGTTCTTATAAAATTTTGAGGAAAGCTCATGTAATAACATCAAATTCCAAAGGAGCCTTAGGGGGCCTCATGGTCTTTTGGAACCTAGGAAAATTTGAAGGAAACCTTATTTAAAATACCATTGATCATATATATATATATATATATATATATATATATATATATATATTATTTTTAGAGATTTAGACAAAAATGAGGAATGTATGCTCTCCAATGTGTATGCCCCAAATGTCAAAAATACTAGAAATAATTTATGGGAAGGCCTTCTTTCTTTTTGAAGGACCTGTGAAAGATGGAATTGGATTGTAGTTGATGATTTTAATACCCATCTTAATCCTAGTGATAAAATAGGGGAATAATAGATCTCATGGAAAGTATGATGGATTTTAATGATTTCATATCAAAATCAGGGCTTGTGTATGTGGACTTAAATGGCAACCCATTCACTTGGTTCAACATAAGAATGGGAGATAATTTGATTCAGGGGTCTACCTTGATAAAGTTCTAATATCCTTAAATTGGGACATCTAATTCACCTTTATAATCTCTTCCCTAGCTAGAATCAGTTTAGATCATAATCCTTTGATCTTTGAAGGTGAAAAAATATCGAAACCAAAAAATAGTACTTTTAGATTTGAAATCATATGGCTCCATCACCCAAACCTGATCGAATCATTAAAGTAATGGTGTAAATAACAATTCTTGGGATCTAAAATTTTTATGTTGATAAAAAAAATTAAGTTTCCTCAAGGTAAAGCTGAAAATCTAGAACAAAGAAGTCTTTGGTGATATCTTCTTACAAAAAAGGGAATTGGAGGAGGAACTAATGGAAATTGAAGAAATATCAGCTCTGGAAGGTAACAAAAAACATACCTATCAAAGGGAAAAATATTTTTCTCTTTTAAATTTAAAAACCTTGAGGCAAGGGAAGAATCCTATTGGATATAAAAGTCTAGGTACATTTGGCTAAAAAAAGGGAATAGGAACACCAGGTTATTTCATCACTCGACAACTAGACATAGGAACGTGAATAGAATTACTCAGTTTTAAATGGATAATGGGAATATTAGTAAATAAGATGAGGATATATCCTAACATACAATAAATTTATTCAAAAGTCTTCTCATAGAATAAGGCCCCTTTGATTAATAGCTAGTGAATAACACCTTCAATAACTTTGACAAAGTCATTTGATTATGACAATGCCTCCCTCACTAAAACCCCATCAAAATAAGAGGTAAAAATGTGGTTTTTATGATGGAGGGATTAAAATACCTAATCCTTGATTTCTTCCCTCCCTTTTTATTCCAAAAATGTTGGGATCTTTTTCACACTGAGGTTGAGGAAACATCTAGGGAGTTCTTTCAATCCAGAACCATTCTTACATAAATGAATAATACTTTCTAAGTTTTTATTCCAAAAAATATAGAAGAAAATAATCTACAATGTTTACACCCTATCAGTATTTGTAATACCACATAAAAAATTTCTCGATCATATTGGTGAAGAAAATTTAACTCCTCTTGGATAAAGTCATCAAGGAACAATAGGGAGCGTTCATGGCTGGAAGATAAATAGTAGATGGAATAGTCTTGGTCCATGAATCCATTCATTCCATCTATAAATAATCAAGACAAAGAATTTTCCTTCAATTGGACATGAATAAAGCATATGAATGAATCTCTTGAAAAAATTTAATGAATATCCTAGAAAATTTGGGTTTCAAGAAGAATTCTTTTGGAACTATATTCATGATTATGGAGAATTTGGGTTTCAATCAAGACCTAAGGATAATTATCTAAAATTGCATAAATACTCCCAGATTCTCCATAATCATGAATATAGTACCAAAAGGATTCTTCTCAACTTCTAGAGGACTAAGATAGGGGTAACCTATTTACCCATATCTCTTTATAATCATGGTAGAAACCTTGGGGAAGATTTTGATGAAAGCCTACACATAGGACTTGATTAAAGGTGTCTCAGTTGCACTCAATACTAAACCTATCACCCATAAACAATTTATAGATTATAAGATCATTTTATGGGAAGATTTAGTAGAGGAAGCTAAATAGA
Source organism: Torreya grandis (assembly GCA_037957365.1). Classification (NCBI taxonomy): domain Eukaryota; kingdom Viridiplantae; phylum Streptophyta; class Pinopsida; order Cupressales; family Taxaceae; genus Torreya; species Torreya grandis. Next base: position 2,206,617 of record JARHVA010001562.1, on the reverse strand, counting down.
TTCAACCTATCTTATAAAATTATGAATCTATCTCAAACCAGTGTATAAAATTTTGAAAGAGCTCTCTCTTCTTCATTAATACCCTAGTCATCTGAAAAAAAGGATTGAAATAATCTTGGAATTCCAAGTGAGAAAACTACCATAAATTTACTTATTCATTCCATTATTTAAAGGTTAAATGGATTGAAAACTCTAGAATGTCCTCATTGATAGAATTCAAAGAAAAATTAGAGGGTGGAAGGGACATCTCTTCACCTAAGTAGGCAAATTTTAGCTGCTTAAAGCCTTGATCCAAAGCATCTTGGTATACCTAATGTCAGTATTCTGGATACCCACCAAGGTGTTAGCTAAAATAGAAAAAAAATTAATATAATTTATTATGGAGGGGAACTAAGGATCAATTCAGGTTTCATATAGTCTCTTAGGAGAAATATTGTCTTCCTAAAGCAAACAGAGGATTGGGACTTAGAAGCATTAAGTCCATGAACAGAGCCTTACGGGCAAAAATGGGATGGATACTTATGAAATAATACAAAGAATGGGCTAGAATTATCAAGGCCAAATACTTATAAGGGCCTAAGGTAGACTGCTTTATGTGGGAAGAAGGCCTAGAGGATGGTTTCACATTCTAGAAATCCATCAACAAATGTAAGGATATTCTTATATAAGGAATAATATGGTAAATTGTATATGGGGAGAAAATAGACTTCTAGAGGATGATTAGATGACCACCACCCCAATCTCCTCACAAGTTACTTAGGATAGCTTATATGTATGTTTAAAGCAAACATGGGGCTCTTAAGTCAAAAATTAGTGGGATGTGAATGAAGGTTATAAGAGTTGGAAAGTCCTCATAGAAGAATGAACTACTAAAAAAGTGTAATTGATTCATAATCTAAACTCCTTCATCAAATAGTTTCACATTTATTTATTCCCAGAGGAAGATCATTTTCTATGGGCATCTGAAGATAGTGGTATGTAATGTGTATCCTTAGGACATGCCACTAATCTAAATCTAGAAGATGAATGGAAATATTTATGGATAAAACACTTAACTCTCAAGGTTAATTTTTTTTTTGGCTGGAAATCCAAGACAAGATCCTAGCCATGGATACCCTAGAAAAAAGAGGACTCATGGTCCCTAATAGATTCCTTCTATACATGAGAGTTAAGGACTTAGTTTATCATCTATTTATAACTTGTCCATTCAGTTTGAGCTTATTTGATTGGCTATCAAACAAATTAAACCTCTCATGGGTTAAACCAAATAATGTGTTTGACCTCATTAAGTAATGGAAACCCCCCTAGAATATCCTATCTTTAGAATTCTTATGGAATTTGGCTCTCCCATATTGATTTTGGATTATTTGGAAAGCTCATAATGATAACCTATTTTTTAATATAAGTCACCAGCCAAAATGGGTTTTTCTCCAACTATACCATGTGATCATTGAGAATTGGAGAGTCTTCCCTCCAATTGACAAAAATCTAGGACCTACCTTAACATAACTAATTTTTAATAATTGGGAGGTGGTACAGAAGATAAGGTCCTCATCCAAAGATCTCATTCAAAAACACAAAAGGCAGAATACTCCACCTAAAGTTTGGTTAAACTTAACTTTTAAGGAGCCTCAAAATGAAATTTAAGACCTATGGGCAAGGGAGGAGCCATAATAAATTTAGAGGGGAAGATGATTTTTTCCTATGCATGCCCCATGGGAACACAGACTAATCATGTAGTCAAAGATAAGCTAGCATTATGACGAATCTAGCTTGCCTCCAAGCTTAAGATGGAAAGAATCATTGTGAAGGGGGACTCCCTTAATATACTCAATGTATTTGAAGGCAAAACAACCCCCTCCCATACAATAAAATACATAATTGATGACATGAATTAGAATTTGAGGGAAATGATACAATTTCACGTTATTCACACTTACCATGAAGGGAACAAGGTGGTGGATCTACTTGCTAATATAGGAGTAGGTCTCCCTCTTTTAACTGACTGGCATGTGGGATGTCATATCCCCAAAAGTGTCTCATCAGTGATTCAAAATGAGTACACCTTAGGATAGGATGGTGATTTGGAAACAAAATGCACAAACCATACTCCTCAAGTGATGGATTTTAAATATAATGATCAGTCATTATTCAAATGCATGGATAATTTATTTCACAAAGTGGGAAGAAGCATGCATTTTAAGACTTTTTTAAACCATTAACATAAATCTATACTAGGACCTACTAAATTTCATTCTTGGCTTGATAGGTATAATAGAGATGGGGGTGATAGGGATCACTTAAAACTAACTTCCTGCTCAAAAGTCCAGGGTATGAAAAAAGTGTGGAAGAATATCCATTAAGGTGGGCTTATTGGATTTATTCTAAGGATAACTAAACATGACATAGGTGTGGTTACAAAATTCATTACTAGATGGAATAAGAGGTTCACAGAGCTAAGAGGAGTTAGAATATTGGTCACAGAAGAGTTGATTGGAGAAGTTATGGGTATGGCATGTGATAGAACAAAGGCATATTAATACCAATTGAAAAATTAGGAGCTAGTATAGAGGTTTTGTTACACTAATGAATTCATCAAGATAGACAAAAATGGGTTCCCTCACATTGACCTATCATACCAATGACCTGAAGTATGCTTACAAGTTATGAAGTACTTGATGTTTAAAGGTAAGTACACCCTAATCTTATATCATCACTTTTTACTATTAGATCAATTTTAGGGGTTTAAAATCAACCTCCCCTTTTATCTCCTCAAATATATGGAGAGTACCATTCTTTCCCATCAAATAAATGATGAAAACCCCATCCTACACCAAGGCCTCATCTTGATTTTGGTTAAGCATGACAAAACCTTATAGTGTAGGGAGGTTCCTATAGAGTGGTGCTCTATTGAGGAGGAATACCTTGAGGAATACCAACCTCCAAGTCCTAATGTTCATTAATCAGTACCCCCCATGTTATCCATTTATCCAAACCATTTATTGAAGACCCTCAATAGTGTAGATGGAAAATATTAATAGTAAGCTTCATAAGGCTAGGATGAATCTGGTGAGCCTTATATATGAATGAAATGCCATGAATAGATAAATGGGAAAAAATAATCCAATCCTTTACCCATTATATTAAGGCAAATAAGAACCCAATGAAGCAATACATGATGGTGGCAAAGACCCCAGCCTAAAATATCCCCTAAATTACCCCCACCAAGAGGACACTAGTGTAAGAACAAGTGTAGAAGAGACCCCATATGATCCTACCCAGGGATGATGAAGAAGAGCCCAAAAAAAGAAAAAGGGCCATAATTTGAAAGATCAAATAGGTTTTACAAGAGAATAAGATTGATGATGTGAAATAACCAATGGAGGGTTTCTCCATTCTAAAATATATTTCTATTCATCTATCTATTGTTTTGCCTTCTACAAGGATAGTTAGCTATTTTTTGTTACTTTTTGTTATTTCGGCTCAAGAGGCGTGCTACTCTTTTTTTATAATTGTTAACTATGGTTATTGGTACCTATAAAAATAGGTCATTTACCTTATCAAATAAAAAAATGTAAATTTTTCATTTAATCTATGAAACATTCACAAATTTGACATTAAAAGTCAAAGTTTTTTTTCATTCATTTTTTTCATCTTTTCATTATCTAGGGATTATATAACTTCTTAAGTATCATGTATCATGTAGCCTCAAGAAATATTATAATTGTGTGTGTGTGTGTGTGTGTTTGTGTGTGTGTGTGTGTGTGTGTGTGTGTGTGTGTGTGTGTGTGTGTGTGTGTGTGTGTGTGTGTGTGTGTGTGTGTGTGTGTGTGTGTGTGTGTGTGTGTGTGTGTGTGTGTGTGTGTGTGTGTGTGTGTGTGTGTGCGCGCACGCGCACGTGCACGCGCGCATGTGTGTGTGTGTGTGTACACAACACTTTCACTTTAATTTTTATGATGTGGGAATGTATATATGTTTTTCACTATTTTAATTATTTATTTTTTATATAATATGGAAGGATATCCCTTTATTTGTACACCTAACTTTATATATTTGCATCAACTATCCTACATATGTACCTTATGTACCTCTACAAATGTGCACCCTAATAGATATGTTATTTAGTTATATCTTACATGAAAATAAAATATCAATCCCAAAATTGGAATTTTAAGGATATAGTTGTCCACATGATACTTTGATCTATTTTTTTAGTTTGTTTTTAATAATACAAGATGATTACATGCTTTATTCTTATTATATATCTTTTCATAAAATCTATTAAACTCCCCATTTTTTCACATTATGAGTGAAAATAGGTGCTTCCTTAACAATAAATAAAATTGATTCATTTAAATAAGAGATAAAATGATGCAAATTAATGATGTCAAAAACTTTTTTATTTTACTTTTGGATGACATGAATGCCTATCAGACACATATAAATTCCTTGTAGTTAAATTGACTAATAAAATCTATCAAAATTGATCTGAGACAAAAATGAATCAATGCAACCCAATGCTTAAAATGCAACCTCTTGTGCCTATTTGCTTCAAGTAAAGGTTATTGTACCAAAGATCTTAAGACATGTGAAAATACCTAAAATATCATGATAACACATATTTCTATATTTTTTATGAATATTTGTCATCTTGAAGTTTATATAACATATAAATAAATAATGAATTACATGAAAATAGACATGTAATAATATTAATGAAACTGAATTATACTTTTTAACATCAAAAGTAAGAAAATAGGGAATTATAAACATGAATAAGCATTACTATATTTAGTGTATTAATTTAAAATATTTTACTACCAATATTTCTTAGTTTAGTAACTCATGTTATGATATCAGTGCAACACACCAATCAACACACTTCCATATAAGGTTCAAATTAGTGTGTCTTTTGAGGATTTTCTTATATGAAATGGTCAGATCTAGTTATATAAATGTTGTTTTAAACTATAAATCCAATTTATATTTTGTACACTTGTAGTTAAATTAAATAATATATATAGACCCAAAATATGTACCAAATAAGCATTATAATCAAACTATAATATTCTCTACTATTCCCCCTTGAGACATTTCAAGGAAAATAATAATAATTTATGTTTCAATGTGAAAATAATTATGAGTTTAGTTCACTATTAAAAGTAATCTAATCAATTATGTTTTAATGTGAAAATAATTATGAGTGTGGTTCACTATTAATACATTGACCCAAAGTCCTAAAATAGAGCTTATTTCATTTTATTTTATTTTTTAATAGATAATGGGATTGATGGGTCATGCACCCTATATGAAAGAGAATACCATAAAATAAATAACACGAACCATCAACCATAGGATTAAATACCCAGGTCATGCATGGTCATGGAACCATATAGGATGCAATAAAATAAACTTACAACCAAATATATCAAAATAAAATACAATATAGACACAACTACATCTCTCCCTTATTTGCTTTACTATAAGAGTAAATTATCTTGGAAGTAGAATTAAGAGTAAGACACCATTTTTTCTTACTTCTCACTATATTCCAATCTTCTTAATTACACATATTACCCAAATTAGCACTATAATAAATAAACATATACAATGATGTGCTTATAGGAACCATGTTCATGTTGTTTTTATCCACATTAATAATCCTAGCTGACCCAAGAACCTCAGAATGTAAAAGTGTAGGTACAATGTGAGGTAAACATGTTTTTTGTTCCTCCTCAAGAATGGATTTAGAAACTATTATGAAAGGTAAATTAGCATTTATATTTGAAAAAACTATAAAATTTTCATCGCATTCATCCATCCACCATGTGGAATCCACTTTACACTTGAAGCTCTAACAAGAAGTAGATAAATGAGATATTTTGAAGAAAATTTGATACCTGAAAGGAATCCCCTCATAATTAAGGGTTTAAGACCATCAATGGTGAATTTAAACTCAATTATTTTTGGAATATCCTAATATATATCCAAAAATACTGAACAAGAATCTTGGAAAAGGTAGTGTAGGAAAAGTTTGAGGTAGACACATCAATATATAACATAACATCTAAGGTGCCACTAATAGTTGATAGACAAGGATCCACCCAAAATAATAGAGGAAGATATGGTAGTTGAACCAAATGGATCTAAGGGATATGTTTTTAATTAGAGGATTAAAATATATAATCCAAGGTTTTAACAAAAGGAGGTGTTGATCCCAGCTCCAAGATTTAGCCTAACTGGTTTTTATGATTAACTAGATTATAAAAAAACATAATGAAGAATCCTTTGGCACAAGGTTAATGTTTCAAGTTATCCTCCAAAATAGGCTACCATAAATTAGATATCCATTTATAAAGGGTTGAGAGATAAGGCTAGAACCTATCAAATCTACACACTAAACCCCTAGCCACAAACCATTCCTCATTATGGAACACTTCCTCAAGTTCTTCTTATTGACTAATTTAACCCCTTGGTTAAATTAGTGAACCCATATACAATTTCAAGCTTATCATGAGGTATCCTAAGTCATAAAGTGGTCTACCATTTTCACAGATAATTTCAAGTAATATGTTTTAACCTTGTCATAATTGCTAAATTATCCTTATGTCATCCTAGGCCATATTTTGGATCAATTAATGAATTGTACAATTTACTCAAGGGTAAAAGTGTGTAAATGTGTTATCCAATGTCTCATGTGTTAGGTTAATGTTAGAAATCTATTATATACCTAAAAACTTGTAGGTTCAATGTTAAAACAAGAAGACCACCTACAAAAAGGAGAGTTTATGAAGTTATACAAATTGTAGGACAAGTTTGGCATGTGTGGAAGATTTAGTAGTGTCCCTTTAGTTCATCATAAGTCATCTCAACATTTATATTTATTTAATAGGTATAAAAATGGTGATTACCAATTTGTCTCTCTCTTTTCTCCCTTTAACAAGGCAAACAAGTCCACTAGTTAGTAGTTGGTGTAGACACGAGGAATATAATTACTCTAAGTGCACTTGGAGGATGAAATTAATAGTAATGGACTTTAATTCCATGTCAATTATTTTAAAAATGGTGGACTATGCTTTATGAATCATACTTATGATGTTAGTGACTCTAAACAACTTAAACATCCCCAATGGCTTCAATTTTCTCATATGTTTGTTTTGGTTTGTGTCAACTAAGTAATGAACATGGTTTTGCATAGAATGTACATTCTTTCATGTTGTTTCCAACTACTTTTGAATGTGTAAAGGTGAGGAGATAAAAAAATCATCTCATTGTGATAATAGATGGATAACAATGATAGTCTACATACTAATGTCTTAATAAGTTACTGGTGAAAGTGTGAATTAAGGTTTGTAAAGCAACTTGAGAAGAATATCACCATCAGTGTAATGTGTTCTCCAAAACCCATTTTATCTTGTAATCAAACTTGATTTAAAGGTCATGGTGGATCTATATATTCACCATCATATAAGTAGAATGTAATTTTAATATGTGTGTCTCAAGGAAAGGTGTCAATGGTCTATTAGGGATCAACTACATGTTCAGAATCCTAAAATGAATCCCCATTATCTCTAAGGCTCATAACATATTTTTACAACTCAAAAGGAGATCCAAGTATTCAAGACTATGAGATTGTTAACTATATCTAGGCATAGTTGAAGACATACAATTTTTTTTTTATATTTAGGTAATGTATAGAGTCCTAAGGATATGCCTTGAAGAGGCTATAAAGATTGGGATGTAGTAAAAGAAACCTATCTGGACATAGGATTGATATTGTGAAGTAGTAGAAAGAAGACAATCCAATATCATACATAGTCACCTATAGCAGAGTGAGAAAGATTCAAAATGCGAGAATTTACCTTATTTTCTATAGATAAGGTTTCTTCTCTATATAATATCTTTTGTTGGTGGAATCTAGTGAGGTTTGTGTGAACCTTAATGCTCTATCTTAGTAAACTGAGCCTATAAGTCACTTCTTAACAAGAGGGGAAGTGGTCAGATCAAGAGAAAAATAGGATTGAGTGATTCCCAAGTAATTAAAGTGTTCAATATATATATTTATTAAAATATAGTTATTTTTTATATCAAAGAATCCTGTAGCTTGCATTGGCATATAACTCTTTAGTAGTGAGAGATGATAACCTAGTTTTTAGGCACAAGATGAGTTAATTAAAATGAAAGATAGTATCATTGAACTCAAGATAAGATAATCCTATATTAAAACATAATTTTAAATCATAAATTTACACTAATATAATCCCATTTTTGTTTCCTAATTACCACCTATAGGTCACATAATCAGACTTATATTGTAGACTAGTCATAGCTAGTGGAGGGATATGGTCTAGTTGGTAGAAAGTGATGAAAGTTGGATCATCATGTTGAATACACCCTGATACCTATTTATAAAATTTTCATAAGATCCTTAGAATTAGGAAACAAATCATAGTTTGACCAAATAGGGTTCCAATCTATAGTAAACTAAAACCCTACTTGTAGCCATAACTCTATAAGCCAATCTTGAGGGACTTGAGGTGTTGAGGATGCTAGAGATGTAATAAACCATTAAATTTTTTTATAGAGTGTCATAATGTGTTATTAAATCCATAAATGGTATTTAATTTGTCAAATAATTAAATTATAAATTATGTATTCTATCATAAACAAGAGGCACTCCTTGAACAACATAGTCTGCAAGTTTAGGATATGAATGTTGGGAAGATAAGATGATAGTTCCTTAGAACATTGTATAATGGCATGTAGAGTTTCATTGAAGTTTAAAAAATAGGGATAAATCATATACACTCATTAATAATACTCAGGTGGTCAAATGCATAGGAAATAAAGTCATACAGATTAGGCCTAATACTAAGCCTAAACCCTAATGACTATCAACATCATCCATAAGTATATATGATATTTTAAAAACCACGTAATGGAATTTAGGTGATAATATAAGACTTACATGAACCATTTTTGTGTAGAAATAATCCTAAGATTGGTCAATTTATCCTAAAATTGTATTAGGCCTAATCAAAATGCATAGAGGGAACTCTAAGTTCATCTTCTTTTGCTCATATTTGTATGGACACTATGCATGGTGCCTTAAGTATTTGGGGATATTTAGGGAGGGTCCTAAGATAAGATTTAGTGTAATTTTTTTAAGGTTTAAATTTCTAACCTATATGAATCATTAATAAGAAATTAGACTATAAAAAATCCACTTAAAACCCTTATTCAGACTTGATGGTGAAGACATGAATCAATTTACATAAAATATGGATCAATTAGTTAGGAAAGTGTTTATAACTTGTCTATCACTCCCCCAGGATCCATGATATCCATGTGGTTTATATTGTCTCCTATATAGATAGACCTAATTCAAGGTTTTTTGGAAGTTTTGATGTTTTCTACATTTGTATAATGGACTTATTAAATGAGATACATTGATAGAGGTTTGTAATGAATTTTTATGACTCCCCATACTCATCTCTCACTTTATTCAAGCATGGAAACTTCTCTGCTAGTCCATTCATTATAAGAAGTCTAAGTGAGATAGTGAGAATGCAAGGTGATTATCTAAGTTTGAAAGTAAGAAGTGGGATACTAAATATTTAGAGGTCTATCTAATAGAATAGAGAATAAAAATATATTTAATATGTGTTTAACACCTTTTCCATGGATTTCCTTGAGAAAATAAAATTCATTATGATGACAAGTGTGAAGAGTGTTTCTTAAAAGGCTAATGAGTGGCTAGTAGATAGTGAACACAAGTGTCAAGAGGAAATATATCAGCTAGGGAGGCATATATGAGATATTAAAATCTTTTTAAAACCTATTCATGATATTTAAAATGTGTCAATGATACTTATGGTAGTTTCAATTAGTCAAGTGGACTCATCACCAAAGGGTATTTTAAAGAAGGATAGTGAAGAGTTTTATGCCACCCTGAGGGAGAATGATGCATTTTAGATGGATACTTATCTAACACCACTTATTTAATTCTTTTCCACCTCATTATCTCACATTTTAACTATTTTCCATATCTTTACACTTGGAATTGTGACCCTTCCACTTCTCTTCTTCTCTCTCTTCTCATATGCTCTATAAATGTAAGCCATTTTGGCAATTGTATCTAGTACACACCTATTATGGTAAATCCCTTCCAGTTTGGCACCTTGTTTTACCTTGGAATAAATATAATAAATTTGATTTTATCTCTATAATCTCTTTTTTAAGAGTGTTAAGTGATGTAATTGGATGTTAAATGATGAATATGTTATCCTTGCTTCCATATTTCCCTTGCATGTTTTATGTGATGGATATCTCTTTTAACAGGTCTTATAAAGTGTATAATTTTGTTAAATGTGCCTTTAAGTGTAATAATGGTTAGTAGTGTCTAGTATCAGACCTTCTTTCCACCCACATATAGACATGCATAGCAATTTTCCTCTATGATAAATACTTATGCTAGAAGGACAATTAGTTATGGTAGTTTTCCTTCTTAGTGTAGGTGCGATTATGTTGCATGGAAATATCATTGGTGTATCACATCATTACCATAGGTTAATTTATATTACCTTCTTCCCTTTTCACCCCCAAGTGATTAGTCTAGTTTAATGTGTGAGCTTAAGATATAAATCAAGGGAGTTAGCCCTTTAATCTATAGGTTTACCTCTACTATAGGCAACCCACATGCTTAGATTTAATCCAATATTTTTCCAAATATGGGAGAGTATTGAACACCCTCTCCTAATATGAAATATTTGGCTATAGCACTTCCTTCTCAAAAGTTACAACTGGTGTAGCCTTGGCAATGCCTAATGTTTTTCTAAACTTCACCACATGTTGATAAACTTTAACAGAGGAAAGACTTGTCATGTGAGATACTTCTCTAGTAGGCTTGGATGGTATATCTATATCCACACTCCATAAAATATCCCTCACAAACTCATTCCTTAATGACAATCTAGAAGTTAGAGGTAGTCAAATATCTCTATCCTTACTGATTGTTTTACCTAGCATGCCAATAGATCATGAAAAAGCCCTAGTGGCAGACAGTTGCACATTATTTATCACTGATAGCCATCACATAAGTATTAAATTATATACTTATTAATGATAAATGATTTCAATTTAGTTTCACCATTACATCATAATAAAATTTTATATTTTTATTTTATTTGTATATAGTTGACATAAATGTATTAAATCAAAGGTAATCAAGTGGGGGAGGCCATAGTTCAGATAGGATCCCTGATAAATATATAGGATGATGGCCTACTCTATATAGGGAGTGTTCTCTTAGGAGTCTAAGGTGATATATATAGGCCTCCTCTCTCTATATAGGCTAATGGCCTACTAAATTTATAGAGTGGGCCTAAAACAACTAAATCTCCATCAATTTCTCCTTAAACTACTACCCATAAGGAAACAAAGTAGCTAAATCTACCAATAAGAATATGATATATTCCATCAAGAAGTTAGCACAAGATAATGCAAGAAAATTGAATTTATTATTGAAGTATACTTTATGGGTAGACTGAACCAGACATAAACATGATCTCAAAGCTTCAACTTTTATACTAGTGTATGGTAAATATCATGTTTTCCCCATAACTCTTAAAATTACAACATATCAATTCATGCAAGAGTACATGGGGGAAGATGATATAATCTAGCCTAGATTTCTTAGCATAGTCCAGATGGAATATGTAAAAACTAAATCACTACAAAACTTTAGTAAACATCAAGACATTGTCAAAATATGGTTTGACAAAAGGTCTAAGATCAAGGCCTTCATTATTTTATACATAGTGCTTCTATGGGATAACACACACGAGAATAAAAGACAACAATGATAATTTTCTTTCCTTTATGGATTGGGCCATATCAGATATCATAAATCTTATGTAATAATGCCTTCCGCTTGAAGGACCTCCAAGGTAATGATCTCATTTTTCCAATCAAAGGATAGTTTTTGGAATATTATTTCATGGCTGCTCCAATTGGAGATGGTTTTTAGTGACAGTAAGTGGAGATGTAAATCTAGGATTAAATTAGAATTCTTACTTTTTAGAATAGATTTTATGCTTTCTTAGATTAAGTGTTTCTTATTTTCTACATTTGCTTTCAGTAGACTAATTATTATTCTTTCTAGATTAGTTTTATAAAATTGTAGAATAAACTAATTGATTTATTATGCTGAAGTTACCAATACTCACCAAAAAAAGTGGATGAACTAAAAGAGATCATATTGGTATTCATGAGTTATTATAAAATTACTTGATCTTTTGGGATTGAGGTATGTGTTATGAATAAATTAGGTTCTGCTTGGAATAAATGATCTTGATAGACCTTTGGGATTTACTCTAATATACTCATCCAAGTTTTTTAGAAAGACTTTCCATTTCTAAAGTTAAATTGCACTATTACATTATAAGACTTGTATGAGAGATAATAAACATATAAATGGAGACACACTAAGAGGGATGTATTGATAAAAATAAGTTTTCTTATAAATATACCCAACCAATGGTAGTTCCCAACCCTTATTCTATTTATGTTTCAAAAAGAATCACACAAACTGATAGAAGATGGGTGATTCAAGTAATTTCTACCAAGGCTATGGATACTTGGCTAGTAGTAGATCAAGGCTTTAATTGGAAATAGAGTTATCTTTGTCAAGGATATATATTCCTAATTGATATAAAACCAATTTTAGGGTTCCCTTATTGTTTGGTTATAAAATCTAAAGTCAAAATAAAACCTATAGTGTTTGTCCAAAAATTTAAAGTCTCATAATAAGGGGAAATTTAATTCACAAAATCACATATATATCCAAGGAGTGAAAAGTTTTTGTATGTTTCATGATGAAGGAAAATTCTCTTTCCAAGGAAAGGTTTACTTATTTATTTTCTTGTTAGAGCTGAAGTTTGGTTATGGTGAATTTATGATATTATGGGTTTATAAATACTTATGAGTATTTACTCTACTAAATAATCATTTATTATGATATAACACACACACCCCATATTTTTTAAATAATGGGGACCTGATATTGCTTAAATATCTTTATTTTGGGTCCTCATTGCTTTAGACATTCATGAAATTGGTCTTAATTTTCATAAGTCCAAAAGTTATCTTTGGAGTATAAAGTTATAGAAATTTGAAATTTGAAAATCAAAGTTTGAACAATCATTTTGATTTATATTAAACCTTAGGTTTTTCATAATTTTCATGATTTATTTGGACTAACAAAACTAATATATTTAATCACAATGTTTCTTATAGGATAGGAGGTATTATTAAATTATCTAGACCCTTCATACCTTTGCAAAAGTTTTCAAGTATTTAAGGTCCCCAAGCTATGACAATACAATAGGTGACATTCATATGTTACATATATCCATCTTTAAATAAAAGTCTCTAAGCTTTTATAAAATGACACACAACACAATTACATTACTTGGAACCATAAAATCTTTAAAAAAAGGTAATAATCTAATGGTCTTGAGCTTCTATAGTCCTGAGAATTTGATAAGTGGAACATTTTTGTTAACTCAAAACCATATTGGGATTAAAAAAAGTCTAATGGCCTTGAGGACTTGTATTATAATATCTTAGAGATTTCAATCTCGTATAAGTTGATAGTTGGCATAATTTTATAAGACTAGAGATTGAAAGAATCAACACCAAGTTAATGACTTAATGGTCCCATGACTCCAAGTTTTCAAGCCTCCAAGTCTTTAAAATCATGTGACATGTCAACATCTCATTACCCAAAGCATTCATAAAAACATACACAATTAAAAAGGTTTAAATACATATGCCTCTAGTTTTATGAGTTCATATGGGCCTGAGATTGTTCCACGTGGCACAATCACATTAACTTGCAACCCTAGAACATACAAATAAAATATATAAATCTAAAGGCCCAAGAAAGTGAGAAATGGACAAGTGTCATCATCTAAGAGATGCATGTCCAAAGTGTACATAAATAATTTTGATAATAAAGGAAATATTGGTAAGTGAAACATTGATAACTATCTCAAACAAGATGATTGGATATGCAAGGTTAATGAAAATTTTGTCATATGGCAAATACAAACCCACCAAATCTGACTAAACATTTAAATTAAAATGGGATTGAAATAAAAAATAATTATTTTCATTGAATACACATGAATTTAGAATTCAAGGCACATAATTTGGATAATATATGTAAAATCTAAGTGAAAAACTAGTCACCTCATAATTAATCTATGCGTAAACATTACAACTTCGAGCTCTCCTACAACCAAAAGCCCTAGTTTTCCAATGAAGAGAATTCATATAACTAGTGAAAGAATTATACAAATTGAAATTACTTAAATGGATTCTTCTTGAAAAATAACATGCATTCAAGCCCCTTCTACATATTCTTGTGTAAGAAATAATGAATATAGGGATATGGTGTTTGACAGAGGTGCCCTCAAGTTCGAGTTTCTAAATTATTCAACACTATAGAATGTATTAGATTATATGGAACCATATTATATGCAAGACAAATTATCCCAAAATGAGAATAAATACATCAATGAATTTATACCTATCCAAACAATGGGGATTCATCAAGAAGTATCAAAACTAGAGTTAATGCCTTGTATTGGCTTGCTTAAAGATTTATTCTTTAATGGTACTTGTTATAGAGATTATATTCACCTTAGGAAGGGAAATAATAAAATTTATTATATTTTTATAAGGGAATTTTATAGGTACCTTAGACTTATTCCAGGGCCTAAGGTTGCCTATAACCAAGTCTCAACTAATGTATGGCTCAAGCACAACACTGTAGAGGGAAATTAAAATAATGGATACTAAAAGGCCAAAGGTTAAATTCAAGGGGGCCATTTACTATAATGACATCATCAAATCTAGGATTAGTATTTAAATATCCATGGCCTTGTCAAATATATCATAGGTTTTCCCATCATTACATATGTACAAGTGGAATGGGTCCCTTTGTTGGACATTATTTTAACTTCAAACAAAATTGTTTCCTTGGGAGAGATTATTAGTGTTAGAGTAAAAGTATAGATGTATAAACCTGAACAAAGTACTAAATATGGAGAATTTAAAATTATGTCATATTTATTGGATACAGTCTTTGGCACCATTCACAAAACAAATGAATAACTATGGTAGCCATCATTATAGTATGTAGATAACAAAATATGTGAAGACTATTCCTTCATATTTTTATATAATTTAGAAATGAAATCAAAATAATTTTTTAGGATATCTATCCTATAGTATACCAAGAAACTCATGGCACTTATATTCCTTAGTTATCTAAGAACTTAAAAAGTAATATATGCAAATGGGTGGATTACTAGTATTATCCTGATTTCACAGTCATCAAGATTAAGTAATAAAGGCACTTGATTTGTTCTTACCATGCCATGTCCTAAAAAATATTTAGAAAAAGAGGTGGCCAATTAAATATATAAAAACATATATGACGAGCTTGGCCAAAAACATTTGGCACATTATTTGAAGAACCCTCTAAGTATTAGGTAGCTCAAGTTTGTAGTAAGGGACCATTTCAATCAAGTTGGGAAGATAAGATCCCACTATAATTTGGATGTGGCCCACTTCAAATAATGGGACCCTAGGGAAAGAATCATGAACTATCTTCAGTTCCCTAGGGATAAAAATAAGGTGAAAATTACATATGGATACCAAGTATATGAGTATGATATAATTTTCCTAAATGAATATGACGAGACAAAAGTATGCACTTAAATGAAGGACTAACAAAGGTCCATGATAGTAGCTCAAGACATATAATATGATCTTGAGATTAATAAAAAAAATAAAATGAGATGGTGGTGTAGGCCCAAAGAGCATGGAGTTAGAAATGACCTCCAACTCAACCTCATGACTCAATAAACCAAGGCCAACCTCCCTCTCTTGCAATAAAAGAGACAAATTTAAAAAAAGGGGGTTATAAAAACAAAGGGAGGAGAACCTCAAAATCAAGAAATAAATTATTAGAGGTCTCCCTAGTCCCTATCTAGTCCCAATTCATCTAGTTGATACTACCATAATTTTGGACATAGCCACTATAGTGGAGAAAACTAATTCTCTTTGAGATAAACAAAAGACCATATTCTATGTGGCACCTTTACCTCCAATTAAAATAGTCACATAGTTGAGCCTCCTAGAATTTTTACAGAGTTACTTCATTTGTGTTCCCTATGATCATTTTTATCCTTAAACATCTTGGGTAAGTGATCTTCCATCCCATCGACCAAGTCCATATCCATCCACTCACCCTTCCCCTACTATTCGTCAACTTTCCATTCCTTCACAAATATTTTTAGTAGTAATCCCTACTACTATGGCTCCTCCATTTATTTCATCATCCCTCTCACCTCATGTTTCCCCTATAGACACTTACCAAAGGAGACCTAAAGTCCTTATATCTACCTCTAAAGCACCATAATTAGAGGAAAGACCATCATTTGGTTTAGATACTATAGAAGAATATCCTATTGAGGAGGAAGCAAAGGAAGAGGAACATGAACATGTAGTATCATTAGTGGACTATACCAATGATGAAGAAGAATAAAATGTAGAAATTATGATGAGATAAAATTAAAATATAATTAAATATGAAGCCCAAAATGAATAACATTAGGATACTACGTTAGAAAAGGCTAAATCTATGAGCCTGAGAATCCTAAAACAATAAGAAACACTAGTTGGTGCCATAGACCAGTAAGTCCTTACAAAAGAATGAAGGTAAAAAATAAACAAGGTAGTTTATTCTCTTGTTTTTTCTATCATTATTATAGGTACTTCAGTTGTAAATTTGCCTCTAGCCATTTTGGGTCCATAATTGTCTAATTAATTTGATTCTTTCATTCTTTAAACATTAAAACAAATAAAACTTTCAAGTAAGGGAGTCCATTTTAAGGATCTAGTTTTAGTTTCAATTTTAAATCCTAGAGATCCATTAGTCCCTCGAAAACCTTGAGCCCAATGGGAACTACCTATGCCATAATCTTCACCTATATAGTAGTCATCTTCATAATTGAAAAGGCTCCTAAATTTAATAAATTTATGGCTGAAATTACCTATAGAGAGAGCCCTCATCATGTCAAAGGATTGTTTATCCACCATTACAAATTATATCTTAAATAAGTAATTCATTATCACCTCTAACATTAAATCCTCCATAAATAACTCATCCAATTATAACTCCACCCTATACATTTGAAGACCCAAGTTAGATAGAATAAAAAGGGGAACTTATTATTTCCTAATGGGTTAAAGAGATACAAGGAAAAAGGAATGAGAGACATAATATGGTTTTTACTAAATTACCTATAATCTCCACCTAGTTTGATAAATAGAGTGCCACCATTTATAGGGTGAGGAAGAGGAAGGAAACTAATATAACTACAAGGGAATAAATTGAGTTTGAACAAAGATAAAATTTATTTCCCCTCATTAACAAAACCAAAAAGAATCCCAATGATCCAACTAATTACACATATTATTTATGTGATTTTATGGATTTAGATATGGAGGCAATGAAATAGATATACAAAAGTAAGGATGAGAAAAAACAAAGGTTATTGAAAAGGCAAATTATGCATGCTCCTCAGGAGATTGTCGATAGTGTTTAGAGTGCAACCACCTAGTTGTATGAAGTTTTGAATAGCATTTAGGTTTCTAGGGGTGATAACCAATAAAAAATGACAAAGGTTCTCAATATATGGAACTAATTTAAGGAATATGAGAAAAGACTCAATTTTTGATTCAATGTTCTAGGAAAATCATATTAAACTAGCTAAACTTAATGTCCAACCAAGATGTAGCATGGTCCTTGCATTATGTAATTATAAAAAGGGATGTTACTCTTACTTGGCACACACATATGAAGGCTTTACTAGGACATTTTAATAATCATGAGAATCAAGCCTTAGAATTTTTGAAGGATATGGGAATCACTGATGTGATTACCTCCACAAGAGAGTTGGTCAACATGATTTTTTTTGAGATGCTATCTAAAACAACTGTAACTAGATTTAAGGAGGAAATTAAAGGGACAATATACAAAAATAATAATGACATTTTTTAGTTAATATTTTTTTTCCAAAGACTGAGTGACAAAGCTATAATCTCTCAGAGCTAAGTTTAAGAGTTCAAAAATAGAGCATACAAGGTTGATGGATAAAGACATCAAAATATTCAAACCTTCCTTGCTCGATTTTGACATTGTTAACATAGAATTTAAATTTTTCCATGCATTATTTGAAAAAATTAAGGCAATAGAAGGAGCTTTAGGGTTAACACCAAACACACATAAAATTATAATGTTTCCATGTCATCATAGGCTTCCCTATTTCCTAGATATGTAGTCATACATAATCCATGTGGACCAGTCTTGATTAATCAAGGAACTACTATGGCCACTTTAGTTTATATAATTGTCACTCTACTATCTTCTTCTACTAGTAGTGTCACATCAACACCCATATGAATATAAATATTTATTTCCATGTTTCATATGATTTGGAATGTTGGTTCCTAACTATTATTATTATTATTATTATTATTATTATTATTATTATTATTATTATTATTATTTGTGTGTGTGTGTGTGTGTGTGTGTGTGTGTGTGTGTAGTATTTTAGTCATATAATTCTATTCTGATAAATTATTTTGTAGATTCATAGTCTACATGGTTTGGACTCATAGTCCTATTTTTGGAAATGTAAATTTAGACTTTACTTTGAGGGTGAGGCCTTCTCCTTCCCCAAGCCTATATATATTTGTATCATTTGATCCCAAAAGGAGGATAATTTTGGCAATTAAGATTAATATGAAATTATAAGTAAATTTCTCTAGCTATTGTTGATGTGTAAATCTTTATTCTTCCCCAAACCTATGGATTTTATATGAAATTTTATCATTTTGATATTTTATTTTTTTCTTTGTGCATGAGTTATATGTTCAATAAAGTTATTATTAATTTTCTATTATTGATATGAATTTCTTTTGTGTATTAATTATAATCCCCCTTGTAGATGTGCAAATGCAATTTTAAAGACATGGCAATCTTTCATTATATATGTTAAGTTTACTATATTTATTGTTACCTTGGACTTATAATTATGTTTTATTTTTGGTGTGATTACAATGGATTACAACTGACATTGGTTTCTGATTACTTATTTATCCTTTAGTTCAAGTGTTGTATTATAAATGTTTCATCTTATTTTGTCTATAGGCTTTCTTTTTTCCTTTACCTTTCCATCATTTTTTGAGTTTATTTTGGTTTTTCCCACCTTAGGTTGATCCATAATCTATCCACCCATATCAATTAGGTTTAGATTCATCCATAGTCAAACTGATACATGGTAAAAAAAACTTCTTTGCTTACCGCTATTCGACTAACAAGTTATTTACAAAACCTAATACCCCATTATTTGTGATTTGGAATGAATCTTCATTCATAGATCCTTAAACATATAGGCTACCTCATAAGTTACATTTGTTTGCATAAAACCCACATCAAAAAAAAACTATAATCATGGAAAAAATTTATAAAACATTTAATTATGTTATCCCAATCATTTAAATATAGCTAATCATATGGTGTAACTATGATAAAAAAGTAATCAACCATATCCATAATCACCTAAAAAATAGTGAAATCCTCTCCAATGCATCATGGGAGAAAATTAGGAAGATCTCTAATATTGTTAAAGAATCAAAATACCCATATATAAATAGATTGGAATCCAATAAATATCAACAAGTAAATTAATAAATATAATGCATATCAAAATACATGTCTACTAGAGATAACATTTGTTCTACCTAGAAAGTCATTTGCTATAAACAATTAAAACATGAAATATAACTCATAATAGGATACCATATGGTGAAGATAACATGTTTTTGATATGAAATGCCTTTCACTATCATCAAATTCATAGTAAAACACTCTAAAAAAATACAAATTAAAATAATAAATGCAACTGATAGTAGGATACCAATCTACTAGAGTGAACATCTACTCTTCTCATAAGTATGATACTCATCTGCTTGGAAGAATATTTAAATATTCATATTGATTTTAAATAATGTGAGATGAGGGTCAGTAATGGCCCCATAACCATATTATCCCATCAAAATTCTAGGATAACTAATGAGCATCATAACTCTTACTTACTCCTAGTCATCATAGTAGTACACCTCTTGTCAGCATCTAACATGTCATTAGAGTAATGGGAAATAATGCATGTGGATTTGAAAATGTAACTTGATATAAAATATACATGAATCAATCAAATCAAATTCAATGATTAAATTGTTGTTTTTTATAGCTAGACACCATATATAAGGTAAATCATAATCATGTTCCATATCTAATGATACATGAATAATAACCAAGTATGATGATCATAATACATCGAAATAGATTTATGACTAATTGACAATATTTTTTAACTAGTTGGTATTTCTATGTCTCAAACCATATAACATATATGAGAGAGAATAGGGTAGATGAAGAGAGAGAAAGAATATAATTTTCAATGTAGTCAAACAATCCCATATATAATTCATAACTCTAATTAGAATGCAAGTGAATTATTTATAGTAAGTTAATCAAGGTGAATTAAAGCATCATGTTCACATATAAAAAAATATTAAAAATGCATAATACTCACATAAAAATAATGACAAAGAATCATGTCAATAGAATAACAAGGTAGTTAGTGAGGATAATGATGTGTTTCCAAGAAATAAGTGGCCATTGCTAACATCTAAAATTAAGATATTATGATATAAAAATGAATTGAATACACCCATCCTAGTCCATCAAAATTGAAATCTAAAATGAAACATGCCTGTCTCTAAATATAATATAACATGGGTGGAAAACATAATAAAAAAAACTCTAAGGAGAGATAAAATCCTTTGTATGGTAGAGATATCATAGTATGCACAACATAGCTAGAAATAAGATTACCACATGTATGAAAATATACCTAAATTTCTATGCATTTTATATAATAATGCTACTTAAAATGGATTAATACAACATGTGCATAAATCACCACCAACCAAGGGCTAACTACGCAACACTGGGTTGACTAAATAATATATCTATATAATCAAATCAATGTGTGATTCAATATAGGTTAGTTAATTTGACGGTCAACTGAATTGTCAAAATGAAACTAATGCCAATCATTTCAACTACATATTAGATTATTAATGAACTAGGAAAGATCCTCAGGAGGCACACACCATAGCACAAATAAGTGAAAAAACCATTGGTGGATAGAATATTATTGGGAATGGGAAACACAAAAATGGGGCATGAAAAAAGCAAATTTTAATCTAGATTACTCATAATCAAAATATATATCTTATCCCAATGAATTTATACATTAAGAGATAGCATAAAAAATCATATAACTAATAATTAAAACTTAGAAAATACCATTATAGTGATCTTTAGAGATTTTTAATTACAAAATACTATAATCTTGATAAAATACTATTCTTGTAATAAAAAAATTTAATAAAATTTAATTATAATTAAATGTTGGATGCAACCCCATTGACATATCACTTGCATGAAAAATAAATAAATTAAATTGAACTACCACTATTGGTGAAAATATAAAACTAAAAGGAGATAAATTCATCTTCACCCTAATCACCAATTTAAATACATTATCAATTAAAACATTTATATGTCCCAAATGTGTTAAATAATAACTACTTATCTCAAAAAAAAAATTCATTTCCCTTTAACACAACCATGCATAGTGCATATCCTTTGTGAAAGTGTGTAACATCAATTATGGAATTCCTCCTAAAATTTTATTCACCATATTCTACCACCTTTACACTATCATGAATATCAATTTTTAATAAATGCCTTCAATGTATTCCCATTATAATTTCTCTCAATGCTCACCAAAACATCTAACATCTAATGGTTACCCTTTCTCTCAGCATTGGTCATTTTCATTTCAAATATAATAATCAAGGTGATCACAATTTATGTTATCTCATCATTGGATATGAGCTTGTAATCTTCTTTGTAAAATCTTGAATCTCCTACTTTAGTAAATAGAGAAAGCACATTCCTTATTAAGGCATTTCACTATGACACAATCCTCAAAGGACATTATGATAATTCCTTAAAAATATATTTTGCATTACTCTAATGAAAATTATGCATAATTATATTTTTTAGGGATTCACTGAAGGCATATTATTGAGGTGGTATTTCTTAATGGTTGACGATATAGTGGTAATTTTATCTTCAAACTATGAAACTTAAAAAAAATACTTATGAATGTGATAGTGCAATTTTTGGCTTATTTATTTGGTTTGACTTATTTTAACAATAAAATCATAAAGTAATTTAGATTTATCCTACAAATCTACAATCATATTTTATGGCACTATGACCTTTTTTGTGGGAATATTCTCCTGAATTGGAACCACAATCAAATCCTTTCAAATAAGCATGAAGTTGTTGGCATGAATTGAATATTATGAGATTTCATTCTTAGGCATATATTCTTTGATACATTTTTGGTTTGTTACATTACATGTTAGAGTGATCTTGTTTACAATAGCTAGTGGTTTGGGTTTATACCAAACTAGATTTATGTTAGTCATATTCAAACTCATTATCGGAGGTAGGATATAATTATAGAATTTGTTATTATTATTTGATTTAAAAATATTTAAATGAATGCACAATTTTTTCATTCATTTATTTAGTTAATAATTTATTCACATATAACCCCTATATATATTATTGGACTCCATATATCTTATTATCTATATTGTACATAGTGATTTGAGGCAATAATGAGACTGAGTATGTGTTTGCAATGATACAAAAATTGTGGTAATACTCTATTGGAGATATCTTATGGTTGTATGAGAAAATTTGGCTTGTCTAATATGGTATCAAAGTCACCCCATGAATCCATTACTTAGCCTTGGTTTATACCATAGTTCCTTATAGATCTCTAGCTCATTAATTAGCATATCTCCTTATAGATCTCTAACACATATATTGTCATTCACATCACCTATCAGCTCTTTAGTTGTAATTTCAAACTAATCACTCTCATTAGATATTTTTTTTAGAGTTAAAAACCACTAAGGGGGGGGAGTTGAATCAGGGGTGGAAAACAATCCAATTAAATTTCCAAACCTTTCAAACACTTAATCATTAAATGCAATCATTCATGAAGCATTCAATATGTTTATAGTAATGAACAATAGATAATGCAAGATTAAACACACAACACAAGATCTATGTCGAAAAACCTCTTGGGGAATAAAACCCACTCTCAAGCTTTCAAACACATAGACTACTTATCCTATAATAAGTATGAAAACATGAGACTTTAGTGAAACACCTATTCCATAAGGAGCACTTTCCCCTAGGATGGTCAAGTCCTTCTAACCTAAATTTAGTGAAATACCTATTCCATGAGGATCACCTACCCCTAAGATGGTCAAGTCTTTCTGACTTGAATTTAGTAAAACACTTATTTTATGAGGATCACCTACCCCTAAGATGGTCAAGATATTATAACCTAATTTTAGTGAAACACGTATTTCAAAAAGAGCACCTACCCTTAAGGATGGTCAAGTCCTTCTGACCTAGACATTGAGCACCCTCCCAACATCTATGATATGAACATCTCTTGATCACTCATTGCCTACCAATTTTATGGAGACACCCTACAAACACAACCCCCCTCACTTATTCACACACTCAAAAACATCCAAAATCACCTTTTAGATCATCCTACACTTCTCAACAATAACTCTATCACAACCTCAACAACATGACCAAATGGTCATACACACAGTCCACACTTTGATCTACCTCTCAAATACACATTTAACCCTACTAATCCTTCTTCTAGTCATTTTTCTCCTCAATCCTCAAACCTAAAATATAACTATTTTTGACATCATAAATATGACCTATAGTTCATACACATAGTCACCAACCTTATTTTCTCTATAATCCATCCACTAAGCACACACCCTTTCTTCTTTCCTTCACTCTTCAACTCTCATAAGCACCTCTTCTCTTAAGTCTAAAAATCATCATCTTTGATTTCACTATTTATAAATCCTTCATGATTATTATCTTATAGGACAGACATAATACTTATCTTATCCCTTAATACATCTAACATATCTCAATACCATCCACACAGGTTGGCCATAGCAATTATGGGTCACACTTAAATAACTGCGTCTTTTAATTAGTTTTTAGTATCCCTTATAGGCCTCATGGAGACCTATTCACCCATTTATCACTTCATAGAGAAATTTAGAAACATTGGGCCACTTCAAAATACATAGGTCCACTCCACATGGCCTCTTACACATACTTAAATTATTAAAATCATCATTATACACATTTGCATATGCTTAATCTACTCAAACATTAGTTGTGTACATAAAAACACCATGAATGAATAAATAGTCAAATTATAAGCATTTTTTAATACTAAATATGGATTTTTCAAACTTCCATAATCCATATAGATGATCCTTGTGGAGTTTAAAACACTCTCTAATAGATCAATCCATTTGAAACATCCAAAAACCATCAAAACAACTCAAATATCCTTCTTGGGTCACTTACACAACATGGTCAAACACAGTTAAATTTAGATCTCAATAACATTGACTGTGAAAACATTCAAACCTTATAACTAGATTCATTGAAATCCTCTAAAACTTTGCTTTTTTACTACACCTTTAAATTCATCCTCGATCAAAATTTAATGCTCAAACACTACATACTAGTTTAACCTTTGCTAAATTCAAATGCCAACAATCACTATTAAACATCAAACACTTTGCCATCATCTCGTGTCCTCGCATATTTTGATCAAGTACACACCATAGATCTCTTTAAGAGTAGATTGATATTTAATTATTCTAAACATCTATCACTTTGACCTCATCTTATGCTCCCTATTAATTTTGACCAAATACGTACCATTGATCATCTTGGAAGTAGCTTGATCTTTACCTTTGCTCACTATTAAACATCGATCAATTTTTATCATCTCATTGCTTCTTAAAACTTTGAAACAAATTCACTCTACCAATCTATTTTAGAGTATCCTAGACTTAAACCTACTTAAACATCAGACACTTTGACCTCTTTGACTTAATACACATCATCGATCTACATTTTTACGAACACCCACTCATCATTAGATCCTTATCTAGTCCTATTCTTTACATTTTGAAAATTTGGCTAAGTATAGGAACCACTAAAATATTCTTGAAAGGCCAACTTTAAACCTTAACAACTTTTACTATGCTCAATCACATGTCCTAAAATTTAAGCCATATGATATTATTTGATAGGGGAATCCATCCATATATCAAGTTGCTCCTAGAACCTTCATGCATGTGAAATATTTTCCCATAAAACTACTTACTCTAATCTACTTGAAATTATACATTAATTTTAGATTAATTTTTTGTTGTATATCTATGATGTGATTAAATGCATACCATTAGATCTCTCTTTATAAATTTGGCTAAATATGGGAAAACACTATAATTTACCTTGGAATCCAACTTTGCACAGTTATATATTTTGATATACACAACTTCATGACCTAGACTTTGGAACATATAAACTTGGGACTAATTTGATCATACCCATATTACCAACTCCCCTTGACTCATTCATATGTGGTAATGGTCATGACAACAAACTACCTACTCAGATTTTTTTGTCACAAAACCAACTATGCCAAGATGAATAGAATGAAGAACTAGATTAATACCATGCACTTCCACAAGATCTAATATCATATTTGACATCTTATAAGACCCCTCACACATGATCAATAATTCATACCCATCCCTAATCATACCAAAACTGAATATCAACCAAGCCTACTTCAAGTATACTAACACAAACACATTGCACACTTTGTCATTAACACTTAGATTATCAAGACACTATATTCACTCACTTGGACACCTTCATGGCTTCATTGAAAACTCTCCAAAAATATCCCCCTTTGTCATTGATGTCAAAACCCATCATACATCTCACCTTCCTTCTCTCTCTTCAATCACTCTCATAGTAGGAACCTTCTCCCCCTTTGACACAATGATAAAGTGGGCATAAACTGATCTTGATGACCTAAAAGGATCACCAAAAAGAGAGGACCACATTAAAAATATTATACACACTCCCCCTTACCTTGAACCTACCTCTTCTTACCTTGATAACTTCCTCTTGCTAGATGTTAACACTCTCTTTAACCAAGCACTACAACCAATGAAGAAAGAACACACAAAAGCATTGAAATATAATGGAAATCACCAAAAAACATCTGAGAGGGACTCACCCTAAGATCTCTGAGCCATTTCACCTCTTAAGAATCCTAATATCTTCACACACCATGAAGAACCATCACATAGGCTTATTATCCTTCTATATCAAGACACCTTAAGGACACCAACAGAACTTCATGACACTAACCAAACCAAAAAAATGCCCTAAACCAACCTGAGAACTTACATTGAAATACTCATACCATGCTCTTTTGGATAAATTGATCAAAAATCACTCTTCTTCACACTAGGCCTGCCTAGTCTCCTTGAAGCCCTACTTGGTACTTATAGAGACCATAAATTTTATTAGACACACCTTCAATACCTAAAACTTAATATCTAGATCACTCTTATATACCCCCTTAGACACACCAATTTTCATCACCTAGATCATCCTATGTAACATACTTCCTTCACAAACTTACTAGCTAATTAGGTCTCCATCTTGACAAAATCATGAATAATTTGAAAACCACAAACCTTGATATCTCTATGAATATTGATTTGACACCTCATTCTAGGCAATTCCCTCATTTGATACTTATTTCACACTTGGAGACAACCAACACACACTTTTGGACCAATATTTGAGCCTCTATACTTTTATAAACCCATACATCCTATAACCCATTTTAGGCATGCTTACCCTTAAGCCAAAATTGAGAAAACTAAAAGCAATCAAAAATATCCAATTTAACTTCAACATACCTTCATACCACAAAAACACCTATAGCATGATAGAATAAGGTCAACATACCTTTCTATGCAAACTCTCAAATCCTCCTTTGCCACCAAGAAACCTTCAATCTAACCCTACAAACTACTCTAACTTTAGGACTAAAGTCCTTGAATATACCTTGAGCACACAACTTGCTTTTCCATAAGAAATATGTCTCCTAAGAATCATAGGTAGAGACACCCTACTTCACATGGTTCTTTAGAATAATGTGAAACCAGGAGTTGCACATAACTCATATTCCTTGTCCTCCTTAGTCATCTAATACTAATATTTCTTCTTCTTCTTACGCTTAACAAAAATTACTTGCTCATCCACTACAACATTTTCATTCTCTTCTAAGACTATATTGATAACACATGGGGATAACATAGATTCATGACATACTTTTTTAGTTAAATAATCTTCCTTGTAGTTTAGAATCTCATCATTAGGTATTGACAAGTGATGGTATCTGCATGAAACTTGCTTAGTAAAAACAATATGTTCACTTGAATCCATACACACCTCAGAAATAGCCTTAACTAGTACCTTGGTCTTCTCCTTCATATTGGTCTATTCATTCACAACATGAGAAGAAAATGAGATCCCTTGGCACTCTTCAACTTTTATAGAATTTTCTAGCATAACAAATAGATTATTTGGACCTACAGAATCATCATGACTCAAACTTACCACTTTTGGTTTCCATGAGTTAACTTGCCTTCTTTCTTGCACTTTAAGAGCTTAATTAAACCTATTCTATCTTGTAACCCTTTGCTTACAAAATATAACAATGTGACCTCTCTCTTGATAGTTAAGCCACACTATACCTTTTTTAAAAATATTATCCTACCTTTCCTGATTAGAACAAAATCTTGTAATATGTCCATTTTTTTTACAATTAAAACAATCTACTCTTTTTGAAGAAGACTCACCTCGCCTTACCTTATTTGGACAATTATTAGCAAAATTTTCATCATCAAGATAATTGAAACACTTAAATTGTTCACACTTTTTAACTGATGACCCCCATCATAGTTCCATGAAAATTCATTTCTAATAGGTCTTCTACACTCTCTATCCCTATGAACAAATTGATTACATGTGTAATAGTAACCATTGAAATTTACATACCTCATGGAATTTGGTTATCTAATCCAATTTTTCTTTAATCTATTTCTACCATCATTTCTTGACTGATTAGTGACCTTCAAACGCTGAACCACCTTGCTCTCATTGACCTTCATGTCAACTTGAGAAGCAAATTTGGGATCTTCATTAAAACACAATCTAGATCTATCACTAGCAAACTTTTGAATCTTTATGAGATTATCCAAATCATTAAAACTTTTATCAAACTTGACAAATGATTTCACCTTGCATGCAGGCTTTTATAACTCATATTTCAAAGACACAATCTCACAGACATATCTTGAACATTCTTCTTCTTTGGATATTATAATTATAGACATAGATTCCAAATTATAATTAATAAACATGACTACACCTTCATGCTCCTTGGTGTCTTCATTCATCCTTACTTCATATACACTGAATTGATCCTCATAGTCATTGATTTTAGACTTCATATTATTATTAATCTTATTCTCAATCTTCATTTCTTCAAGAGCATTCATCAATTTAGTCTCATAATCTACCTCATCTTTATCATCATCTTAATCACTCTAAGTAGACTCATTTTGATATGAGAAACTTCCTTCCTTAGCCAAGAAGAGGTTTTGATCTTTAACAGGACCATCATCTTCATGATCATACTCTGAGTCATTGTCTTCACTCGCATTTGATGAGCTACAATCTTCTTTGGTGTAGAGACTCTTCTTGTTCTTAAAGTATTATTCTTGTTGTCAACCCTTATGAATCCCTTTTTGCTTTTATCAAACCTAAATGATCTCTTTCCATCATCATGACCTTGGCCATACTCTTGGTCATCATTCTTCTTATGCTTATGAGGGCACTTGCTAGAAAAATGCCCTACTTCTCCACAATTAAAGCATTTTAAGGGTAGTTTACCCTTATAATTTTTTGAACCTATTTTCAATTTCCTTGTAAACAAAGGAATTAATTCATCATCATTGTAATTAGATGTGTCATCTTCCTTGAGTTTATTACCTTGGAACTTCTTCTTTGGATTTATTTTTTCTTGAATGTTGCTTCCTTATTTGGTGGTATATCATCATTTATTCTCATCTCATAAGCAGTAAGGATGTCATACAATTCATCCATCTTAAGCTAAGTAAGATCATGAATTTATTCTATAAAAGATACTTTAGAATAAAACTTGAGAGAGAGAGAGAGAGAGAGACTTTAATACCTTTTGAACTGCAATAGCTTCTTCAGGATTATCTCCAAGACCTTTGATGATACTCACAATCTCATCAACTCTCTATAGAAAGGACCACAAAATATTATTTAATCATATTAAGACTCAAATTATCTTTGATGAGTCTACAAATTTTCTAACTTATCCTTTTAATTTCCTTCATAAGTAGACTTCAATTTATCCCACATTTCCTTGGTAGATATGCAATGGATTAACTTGGTGTACTAGGTCTCTGAAAGATGACAAGTGATAACATTCATTACCTTAGAAATTTCTATAAAAAAATCTTATCTATATCACTGGATGGAGGAATATTAGGTGTTGACCCCTAAATTTTGTACAAGTATTGTTCTATTTTTGGCACATGGTATGGAATGACCATTATCCATTTTTATGTAAGAACTAGCATGGTATAAGAGGATCATGGCATGGGAAGAACATGGCATGCTTGAGTATTGTGGCATGGAACTTTCCAAGCATAGAAGGATAATGGCATAGGAGACCCAATGTGAGAGGACCCAGTCAAGGAATAATGTGTCATGAGGGACCTAGGAATAGAGGACTTAGAACAAGAACTGAAAGACTAGGGGAGTGAAAATGAAGTAGAGTGTGAAGGACACAAGAGCAGTTAGAAGACAAATTTAAGTAGGACACTTTGAACTCACTAATCAGAGGGTATATACTAGCCTACAAGGAATGAAATACTTAGACCACCATAATATATCATAGAGAAAGCATCTAGGGGTATAGAGGCCCAATTCTATTATAAAAAATAGTTGTAAGAGACATGGATATTAGATTCTTGGGAGTCTATGTGCCATTTATACATAATAATTAGAATATTGACACTTGGTCAGGGCAAAACAAGTATAAAAACCCATATTGTAATCATTTGTAGGTGTCAACCTTTGGATAATAGACACATCATTATGTCTTGTAATATGTTAAGAAATCAATGAATAGTTAGTATTTTTCATAACATGTGATGATTCGTGAACATTCTAAGTGTTGAATAATGAATATGTTTTATTTCTAAGTCTTGGGTATCTTTTCCTTTTATTTCTATTGTTGAATAATAATGGTGATCCTAATTAATGTAGTAGTTAAGTCTAGGATAATGAGAATAATAGTGGTATATTTATGGTATTGAATAGCTTAAGATTTATGTTTCAAGAGATGAAAAAACATATAAATTATGCTTCAAAGCCTTTGAGAACTGATATTTCACTAGGTGATTTGGGTGAGCATGCAAGAATTACCTGTCATGTGATAGGGCTAGTGCACTAGCCTATTGGGGAAAATATTTAGCACCATAGTGAAACTAACTAAATGAGCCTAACATTTTGGTTCCATTTCTAGGACCCAAATAAATTGGAGCATAATCATGGGAAATGTTTGAGTGCATTATGTTAGATAATATTAAAGAATGGGTTACTAGTGTTGAAGGCAACCTTGTGGTTTTGTATCTTTAACCAAGAATTTTTACCTGATAGTGGGTAGAGCACAATTTACACAAATCTTTATATGAGACTTTCTTCTTTGAGGTCCAAATTCTCTTATATTATTGGATCTTAGCATATGCTCAATAAAGATCTTGAAATTTTTTATGAAGGCAATCATAGACACTTGAATGGTAGAGAAGTTTAGCATGGCTTGGAGTTCCCTAAACACAAGCAACTAACTTTTGATGGATATGTGTTCAAAATAGCTACATTTTGTTATATGTAGTGACCACCTATTTATGTCTTAAGTAAGTAAAGTTCCAATTCTTATGAGAGCTAAGGGGATGATATATTTCATCATTTGAATTTGAGGTAAAGATGATAATTGTTGACCTTGGATTGTAAACTCTACCTATAAAAGGCTAATATATGATGTGCATGAGCTGCATAGTTAGAAGGGGAGACTAGTGGTTGATTAAATATTGTGGGTTCAACATGGTAGCTAGCCAGTGAGCATTAAAAAAATGAAATTATGATGAATCTAGATAAAGGATTATGGGGATTAGTGGTGTGGGAAGAGAATGGGAAACCTTAAGGAGTATTTTGAAGAGTCGTAGAGGACACACATGAGGAGCCCATCACTTTTGAGCCATGACCTTTGCCCCTTCTATTGCATGAAGGAGAAATGAGCTAGACTATAGGAATTAAGGAACCAAGTCTGAATCAATCATGCTCCCCCACCATAATGCATGTTCATGCCTTTAATTTGGATATAATACATATACAAAATTGGGATATAGATAGTATAGATTTAAAAACTAAACAAGTAAGGGAAACTAAAACTAGGCCATTAGACGATCATCTAGAATCTAAATTATCTTTCCCTCTGTAAGGGAATTATATATCACATCTTGGGATGTCTAGTGGAATTAGCTCTCAAGTCCAGAATACAAACCCAAATTTGGGGAGTCAACTAACACACCTCATCCCATGGGCACTACTATTGGAAGAACTAGAAGTGGATTATGTGGAGGCACTAGGGGAATTAGACCCCCTCATGGGACTAAAGTTGGATCTTCTCAACACCCACCTACTCAAAAAACTATAATGGTCTACTATGAGATGACCTTATATTTTCCTGAATACCATAGGGTAGAGAATATCGCTGAACATGTCCACAAGTGTGCAATAATTTAGAGTGTGTAACATCATGTATTCTAAACAAAAAACAACATAGTTTGAAACCACACTTTTAATATTCATGTATATATGGTATCACAAATTTGACCCTTAGTAAGTAGTGGTCAACTATGACTAGCTCAAAGTAGCCTTCCTACAAGAGTTTGACATTCCTGAGTTTGAGTAGCAAAGTATAATAGCACTAAAAGACATAAATAGGGACTTACAAAGAGTGTATGGGAATATGATGGATGATTCAAAACCCTACTTTCTAAGTTGTCTTTTGAAATCAATCCTACTTAGCATGCACAATGGTTTATGGGAAGATTATTGCTACCATTTTGATAGACCTTATCTTAATGAACCTTCACAAGTATGCATGAGGATTTGGAAGCTACCCTCTACGCTAAAGTAGTCATAAGGATGGATACTAGGATTAGTCCCTTTATGGAGGCACAAATAGCATCCATGAAACCTCAACTTGAAAATTTGATGGAAAATAATGTATATGAGACATGTATAAGTGTTTGGTGTATTGACTATAAGACTAAAGGGCATACAAGGAATAATTACCCATGTAAGAATATCCATGCAATACTAAAAAAACTTGTGAGATTTGTCATGAAGAACATGATGTCCATTCTTGTCCACTTTTTCAATGGGATACAATCACTAAGGTATCTAAGTATTTTAAAATTTGTGATGCCTACACACATGACACCAATGATTGTTGATTGATTAGTGATATTCATGAAGCTCGAGCACACATCACATGCCGAACCTCAATTAACATTACTCAAGACAATGGTGGATACCATGGGAGAGTAAGAGGATGAGGATGAGGTAGTCATTAGTTTCCACCAATAACCTATTACAAATGTGGTTCACTAGACCACTATCAAAGGGATTACCCAAAATACCCAACCTGTGCATTTTGCAAAAAATATCATTGACTAGAAGAGTGCTCTAATCTATATCTAGCCATCACTAAGGACCAAAAATAAAAGGGTGAAAACATGATTCACATATATAAACCATAATGGAATGTATGATTGACCATCCCCATAATGTAGCAAGTAAATATCACCACTCATAGTGGAGGTCAAACTCAATCTATAGCCCACATAATCAAGAGGGTACATCAAGAAGAACCATGGGAAAGGAAGTACCCTTATGCACAGTAGTAAAAGGATGTCCTTCAAGATATAATTCCACTTGTGTGTGATTTCCAAGGTGAGATTCAATACTTTAAGGACAAGGATGACACATAACATGCTGCAGTGTAAAAAGAAGTCAAACCTCTTATGTTACAAGACAATTTGTAGGAACTATGTAGATGTATGCTCAATGAAGACATTGTTCCCTAGCTTAACTCTTAGCTTAAATGTCAAGCCAGCCTACCAAATGAATCCCACCTTTACCTCAATCAAAAAAATAAAGATCATTATTTAAATCAGGCCCAACATAAATAAAGTCTGAGTTCTTCCCCAAAAGATGGAGAGATATTAGTTAATGCAACTACTAGTATGGAGGTGAATATTCTCACTAAAGATACTTGGTAAAAAATGTCAAGTCAAGCCTTGTAGCCCTCTCCTCATGTCCTGTTCATGGAAAATAAGACTCAAGCACATCCTATTCGAGTCCTCAAAAATGCCACCATTGACATACTTGGGGTTCCCTTTAAAGCAGATTTTGAGGTTTTAGAGTTGGTTGAAGATGATGACTATCCAACCTTACTAGGAAGGCCTTGGTACTATGAGAATCATATAGATTTAAGATTTTAAAATTGCTACATTAGCTTTGATAATATTTATCAATGCATGTTAATACCCTTAGAACAAGCATAGGGACCACCCTATATCAAACCTATGAGCACTGATAAAGACATCAATAATTTGTATAATGTGACCGTTCGACATGATGAACAACATGATCTAACACTAGATGGTATTCTCTAGTGGACAAAAAACTAGTCTATCTTATATACTAAAAGTAATGCTTGTAACTATTGGACCCATGGTGACTATGATCTCACCAAAAGATTATGTAGCACTATAAATAGAGGAGAAAGCATCTTGCACCAACTTCCTAAACACTACAAGTTTGTGCACCTCATGGGTTTAACAATGAGAAGGCCACTAGAGGGACCACTACTAGAGAGACTAGATGATGCTCCACATTTCTAAGGATAAATAGAGTGTGTGACTTTATCTAGAACCTCAAAGAATTTCATGATATTGAAAGTGACCAGGTGAGGTATTTGGATCACATTTTTTATGGTACCACTGTCAGATGGTGGCATACTCATAAAGATCACCTTTTATATTAGGATCAATTATGATCTACTCTACATCATAGATTTCACCATGACAACAAGATCATAGGCACACTTAGTGAAAGTGGTGTGAAAGCACTTGAACCTCACATTGAATCTTGTGAGAAAATATGGTTAGCTGAGGAAACATTCTTACCAGAGTACCTTTAGGTCCATGCATTCTATGGGAATTTATGCACTTGGGCACAATATTGGTACATTCATGAATAATGGCACATGGGAATAAGGTTCTAGTAGATATAAAAGGACAACATGGCATCAACACTTTATTACTTTTAACCAAGGATGGACTTATGCTTCACCCTTCAAGCCATACACAAAGCAATAATTGGAGATCCAAGTCCAGTCGAAGCTTGCTTGTGCCATATTCATAAAAAACCTAAAGAACCCTTGCATTTATTTATTAACCCTCCCATGCTATTAGTTCTTGTACCATTGATAGTTTAAAATGAAGAATGCCATAAATAAATCTACTTGGGAAAGCAAAAATTTGTCTTGCAGGTAGATGAAAGTGAAGGATCTACCTCACTCAACCCTTCAAAAAACCATCTAGACATCCCATTAAGAACTAGTTCATGAATGATTTAGGACATCAATTCTCCATCAAACAACCCTTATCATAGGCCCATTCAAACTATTCAATGTAACATTGATATTGGTCAAGAACCTAAAATGGCTACAATTAGAAACTACAAGACTAAGACATAAATCTCACAAATTTTTGAGTTATTGATAGAGTATCAAGATGTATTCCCAAGAAATAATAGAAAAATGAAATGAGTTCACCCTTATCTAGGTAAAATGCACATAAAGTTGATTGATAGTCCTCACCCAGTGAAGAAACATCCATACAAGATGAATCCTAACCTCCAAGCATCTATAAAAGAGGAGATTGATAACATGCTCTATGCCAAAGTAATTATTCCCATTGATGAATATGAATGAGTGAGTCCCATGGTAATCAGTATAAAAAAGGATGTGTATCTGGATCTATGTGGATTACCATGTTTTAAATGCATCCTATGTGACAGATCCTTTTCTAACACCTTTCATGAAGGAAAACTTAGAAGGTGTTTCCAGTTGTGAGATATGCTCTTTTACCAATGGGTTCTCAGGGTACCACCAAGTCTAGATAGCTGAGGAAGACTGATCCAAGACTACTTTCACTATTGAATGGGAATCTTTTGCCTATATCATCATTCTTATCAAGTTGAAAAATACCTTGATAGTATTCTCATGGATAATAGTTGAGGATTTCAAATATTTTATCCATAAGTTTCTCCAAGTCTACTTAGATGACTAAATGATATACAAGTTGATAAAGGACCATTGTGCCAATTTGAGACTCATTGTTGAATGTTTATTATTATTATAAATTTCCCTAAATTTTAATAAATGCTTATTTGTGACACCTTTTGGTGTACTTTTTGGGCATATCATTTATAAGGAGGGAATCCTAGTGGATCCATCCAAGGTCTCTATCATTCTATGTCTACCAATACCCAAAACTCAGTGTGAGGTGTGCACCTTCTTAGGACACATGGGATACTACAAAAAGTTCATTTGGGGTTATGCTAAGATATTTGTGCCCCTAGAAGAGCTTCTAAAACATAGTGAATAGTTTATATGGATTAATTCTTATAAAAGAGCCTTCAAAACACTCAAAAAAAGATTAGTTGCATCTCTTATCTTGTAATTTATTGATTAGACAAAGCCTTTTCATGTCCATGTTGATGCATTTAGGATGGCCATCAACATGATACTTGCACAACCAAGTGAAGGAAATTTGGATCACCCAATTTACTTCTCTAGTAGGAAGTTGACATCATTTGAAAGAAACTACACCACCACTGAGTGTGAAGCTTTGTCTATGGTTTATGCTCTACAAAATTTTAGGTAGTACCTTCTAACAACTCCATTTATATTCTATACAAATAATGAGGCCTTGAAGTATCTTGTCAACAAGCTAGTACTACATGGAAGGATTTGCCTCTAGATTATACTCTTCCAATAATTATAGTTTTTACTCTTCCAATAATTCTAGTTTTTTGTAGTAGTAAATCTTGGGAAGACTAACTATGGACCTGATCATTTATCACAAATTGACAACAAAGAACCCCCACATGCCATAGAAGATGATGTTCTTAATGTATTATTATTTTAGTTGATCAAGTACCTAAAGATCTAGAGGATGTTATGGCATTCTCAATGCTAGCTACATGCCTAACTCCTTGACTTCAAAAGATAAAAAGCATCTTACGGTCTACACCAGACCTTATCAACTCATAGTAAGATATCTATACAAAATGGAATATGATGAGGTACTTCATCACTATGCAATGCAACATGAATGCCTTGAAGTGTTTTACGAAGTAAATGAAGGTATTACTAAAGAGAAATACACTATTGACGTTACCACATGTAAAGTCTTGCTCACTAGACTTTGGTGGCCAACTTTATTCAAAGATACAAAGGCTTGTGTTAAGAAATGTGATGTCTGCTAGCATGTAAAAAAACCTAATAGAAGAGATGTTATTTCATTTCACCCTATTCCTTCTCTATAAACATTTGAAAAGTGGGCTATTGAGTTTTCGGGGATTATCACTCCATTAGCATGATGAACGAGATCTTCATACATCATTGTAATAGCTGATTATCTCATGCACTAGGTTGAACCAACATCAACAAAATATTATACTAAAAAAACTACCACAAAAATTATCTGGGAGAACATTATAACATGATTTGGATATCTCCTAAGCTTCACTAGTGATCAAGGAACCCATTTCTTGAATGAGATTATTCTCATCTTGTCAGCCAAATTCATGATCACACACCACAAGATGACACCATACCACCCACATGCCAATGGAACAACTGAAGCCTTCAACAAGATCTTAGGTACCACTTTAACAAAAAAGTTTAATGTTGGCCAAAATTATTGGGATGATAAAGTATTTATAGTACTATGGGCTTATCAAACCACATACAAGCACCTCAATAGAAGTACACCATTTAACCAAGTATATAAAAAGGAAGCAGTCATGCCAGTAGAGTTCCTAGTGATGTCTCTTTAAATAGTGCATATGGAAAAATTGGATGATGAAGCCTCTTTGAAAGCTTGAATTGATGATTTAATGAAACTAGATGAGGCTTAGTTCCTCACCCATTGGAGTCAAGATGTTGAGAAATGTACATAAAAAGAATTACATGCTCACCATTTAAAGAATCAAATATTTTCTCTAGGCATGAAAGTTTTAATATATGATTCCATGTTTGTGTGCCACCCTCAGAAGCTCCACATCCATTGAGATGGACCATGTATAGTTCATAGTATTTAACACACTAGAGCTTACCAGCTAAAGTGAATGGATGGACAATTTCTCCCAAGACACCATAATGGTAATTGGCTTCAGCCATATTATGATTTCTCTTAAGTTTAAAGTTTTGTAATCGATAAGGCTTAAGTTCATTAGTTTAGGATTTACTGCTTTAAATAAAAAATAATTGATCTTGAGGTATGTGACACTTTAATATAATTTGAGCTTGTGTGTGTGTGTTTTCATGGACCATGAACCCTTTTAGTATGGAGGAAGGCATCATACATATGAATATGACATAAGATAAGTTAGCACACAAGGATCATAAGGCACAAAAGTCATCTATGACATGAAACTAATCAAGGGCATGTGAGTCATTTAATGCACCTTGAAAGAGTTTTGAAAGGGTCCCACCATTTGTGTGACAACTATCTTCCACTTCATCAAAAAGGTGGAATAATTATCATCCACTTCCAAGAAAGGTGTGAGAAATAATGGACCATTAATGTGACAAGGTTAGCTATGGCAAGAAGTGTGTGAGTGGAACGATGGGACAAATTAGTTAAGGCACTTAATGTTTACTACAAGAATTGAAGTACGAAGGATATTAAAATATATGCATTAATGAATATAAGTTACAAGGGGAGGGAAAGAATTAATGGAGGTAATTCACCCCACATGGCCTATAAATAAGATTTTTGAAGTTATTTTACACTTTATCTTACTTAAATCTTTGATTACTAAGTAAGAATAATGAAATAGAGAACCATAGATCAATGAAACCAATTTTATTGTATAATAGAGTGATTTTAAAGTGGAAAAAGACACGATGATGGTTTTTAGGTGAAGATAGGTTGCTAAGTTTGGACTTGTGTGTAGGAGTGGAGATTGTTAAAATTACAAGTTGCAGGTTCTACAATTGTTGAAGTGTGAAGCTTGAGAGCCAAGTTAAGTTGGATCACCACCATGAACTCTATTAGAAACATGGGATGGATATGGGTTAACCTTCAAGCACCATAGAGGGTAATACAAAAAAAGAATAAAGATAAGAGACTTGAAAAGCTTCCAACCATACCAGAGGAAGAAGAGGTGAGTGGAGGAGCCTAGTTTCTTATAAGAGAAGAAGTTTTGGGAGGCTTAGAAGAAAGACCAAACATGTAGTGTATAGGAGTCTTGAGAGAGAGAGTAAAAAAGGAAAAGTGAGTGAGAGCATAGAATTGAATATGGTGAAGAAGGAAAGCAAGTGTGGGCCTCTTCATCACAAAACACCCCAAAATCTCCCCCTCTATCCTTATCAATAGAAGAGAGGCAGCACCTAGAGTCAATCTTGAACATGGATAATTGGGTCTCTAAGGTGTCAACTACAATAATTTTTTACTACAACTACCATCAGTTGGGATAAAAAGTAGAGTTTCAAAATTACTATCAAGTCTAGACCACCAATAGATGAAATTTAGTGGTCTATGACTTGTCCATCAAGAACTAGCTAGACAAGGCTAACCTCTTCTAACTCTTGAAGCTACCATACTTTATAAAGCCTACTAAAGTATTTTAGTTACTCCTATCATGTATCCATAAGGACTACATCCACTTTATAGGTCACAATATGAAGATTAGTGTGAATAAGATAAGCAAATTCATGGGGCTTTAATGCTTGGGGATCAATGTGTTGGATGACTTAGTGGATACGAAGGAGATCTAGAAGATCACCACTATGTTGATGTACCAAAAACAAGGGCATGTAATGAATATAAGAAACCTATAATATCTTGGCCTTATATTCATAGCATGGATCATTTCCACCAAGGTCAAAGAGATTAATCGATGGAAGGAGGTGGATTTGGCCCACCTACACATTTTTCACCAAGTGGTTTAGGGCACACAATACAATTGGGCACTGTATTTTTACAAAAATATAGCTAAAGATGTGGAGAAGGCACATAATATGCCTAAGTATAGATTTACTTAGGGGGAAATCCTCTTATTGCTAGTTTTTAATGAGATTAAGGTGCCTAACTATAATTCAGGATCATTTAAGTGGGTGTACCCACCCACTCACAAGTCCCCCACTGAGTGCTTCAAATCTTTCACTTGCCCCTAACACATCACGCCAACATACAAATTTAAGATGAGGTATTGGTTTGATGGGAAGAAGATGGATTTTGGGAATTAGTGGTGCATTTCCAAGTATTTGCCCCTCTTGACTATAGATCAAGTAGAATTCACTATGAAACATCACTACTCACTGACATGTATTTGAATGAAACCTTAGATAAAAAATTTAGCATGGATTAAACTACCATATGACTTCTCTACATGCTACTTCATCAATTAAATTAGTAGGATTTATGATGCATAACTAATTAGTCTACAGGCATAACATATCAATGTCAAGTGCCACACCCTTTAGAAAATGTTTGTATATCTAGGAAAAAAGGCATTTTTAAAGAAAGGGGAAATTAACTTAAATAAAATTAATGTTAAAATATTTTATTCAAGGTGTAGGTCCATAAGATATTTTACATGTTATTCCCCCACTAGTACCCTCATGATGGAGACCCCAAGGAGAGGCTTCCCCAAACAGCACAAGTAAAAAGTAAGTGGCCAAAACTAAGTGCTAGCACAAGTGGGTAGTAGGCCCCTCATAAATGATAAAATATGGTAGAGGTACATCCCTCTTAACCCAATACTTCTCAAACATTTATGCCATGGCCACCCCCACCTCACTCCTCACCCTCTCTACCTCATTATTCACCTTTACCAGCTCGATCATCTCCATCTCCATCTCACATTTCATCACCATTTACTTCATCTTCACCTTCTCATTCCACTCCTTCCCATTCACATACCCTGAACCCTTCATCTCCTCATCCAAATTCCCCACCTTCTCCTTCTCCATGACCACCTTTACCTCCACCTTCTCTAAAGACTACCACTAGATTAGTGCCATAACACTCTCCAGGTAAAGCACCTCAAAGGAACCCCTGTCAAGAATAGATTCATAATTTGGGATCGGACTCAAAGAAGACTCTATCCCTAGTGCAAGAGGTCCCATCTAGTGATCAAGTTGATAATGATGGAATGGGAGTGGATGAGATTGCCACCAAAATCCATCAAGAAAGAAAACTTGAGTGAGACCCAAAAAGGGGAAAGGGACCAACTAAGGGGGAATAGGAATAGAGAGGGTTGTCCACTCTACATAAATGATACTAGTTCAGTATAGAAGACAAGAACCTCTATGTTTATAAGTATTTCCGCCCCATGGATGTAACCTAAGAAATAAGGAAGCAATTATCCTTCCTTATGGAAATGTATAGAAAAGAGCCTCAGTTTAATATTCTATTGGATTGCATTTTTTTTGGCCCAAATGTTCCAGGTCTATCAAACCTTATGAGGATTGATCCACAATATCTCTCACCAATAATGACAAGTGCCACATTTTTTAAACTAGCCATGAAAATGATGCTCTAACACATTTTTTAGAGTTAGACACGTGCACTATAGATAATAAACATGGAAAATTTGTTAAAATGTATAATAAAGCATATGTAGAAAATCAAGTGCTAGTCAAAGTAGTGACCTCCTTGAAGCTATGAATTCAAGAGGCCACAAAGGCTAAGGTAAAGGTTTTAAACCTTTACAAGACAATTTTTAAAGAGATATGACACTTGAAGATGGTGTACCATTAGAAGGGGATGCCATTAGAAAATTGGAAACATTTGTTGAGCTATTACTCAAGAAAAATAAGGAGTGCCCTGTGCCCAGAGATGAGGCCCAAGAAATACTTGAACAATTTACCATAGTGGTAGATATCTATAAAAATAATTTAAGAGAGTCGAGGAGGTTATCCCAGTTTGGGATGACATTTTTACACACCTAACATGCCCAAATAAAATAGTAGAAGCCCAACTCAATGATGAGGAGGTCTTGAGATAATAAGTAGTTGATGCTACCCTACTAATAAAAGACCACATCGAGTGCATGAAAGCATTTAATGATGTTGACATGATGGAAGATGCCATTGATAAACATCATAAAAAAATGCAAGTTTTGCCATACTTCAAGGATAGGTTGAAAAGGAGTTATCTGACTTAGAATACATCCAGAAGGAAGCTAATGTAACCCTAGATGAATAGGTGAAAAATACCAAGACTCCAACTCAACCTGAGGTGCTGAA
Organism: Torreya grandis; assembly: GCA_037957365.1. Classification (NCBI taxonomy): domain Eukaryota; kingdom Viridiplantae; phylum Streptophyta; class Pinopsida; order Cupressales; family Taxaceae; genus Torreya; species Torreya grandis. The sequence goes on along the minus strand of JARHVA010001562.1, from coordinate 2,164,666 downwards.
AGAAGCAAATGAGGCTATTGAATAAATAACTACCAAATTTATTAATGCATTATCCTACTAGGATGAGATAAAAATGGATATCGAGCAAAAGGGGATAGAATTTTTAGAAGACAATAATGTAGCTTAGTATAGGATAGACTAAAGACTTAGTGTGAGATGATTTTGAACCCTAAATTTTTTACAAGTATTTTTCCATTTTTGGCATGCAACATAAAAGGACTATTGTTCATTTTGACACAAGAACTGACATGGTACATGAGAACCATAGTATGGGAAGAACATGGTATGCATGAGTTATATAGCATGAAACTTTCCAAGTGTGGAAGGAAAATGGCATAGGAAATGCAACATGAGAGGACCTAGTCAAGGACAAAAATGTCATGAGAGACCTGAGAATAAAGGACTCATAATAAGAAGAAGAAGACTAAGGGAGCATGAAGGAAGAAGATCATGAGGGATGTGGGATTAATTCAAAGATAAATGTGAGTAGGACACTTTGACCTCACTGATTAGAGATTATGTACTAGCCCATGAGGAATGAAATACGTGGATTGCAAAACATATCATAAAGAGAGAATCTATGGGTATAGAGGCTTGATTCTATAGGAAAAAATAGTTATAAGAATCATGACTCTTAGCTTGTTTGGATTCTATGTGCCATTTATCCATAATAATTAGAATCTTGAAACTTGGTTAGGACAAAACAAGTATAAAAACTCCTATTGTAACCATTTGTGGTTGTGAACCTTTAGAGATTAGATACAACATTTTATCTTGTAATTTGTTAAGCAATCAATGAATAGTTAGTATTTGCCATAACATGTGATGATTTATGAACATTCTAAGTGTTGAATATTGAATATATTTTATTTCTAAGTCTTGGGTATCTTTTCCTTTTATTTTTACTGTTGAATAATAATGGTGATCCTAGTTATCATAGTAGTTAATTCTGGGATGATGAGAATAATAGTGGTATATTTATGGTATTTAATAACTTAATATTTGTGTTACAAGAGATGAATAAACATATAACATTCTACTTCAAAGCCTCTAGGAATTGATATTTTGTTATGCACTTTAGGTGAACGTGCAATACTTACCTCTCATGTGATAAGGCTAGTGTGTCAGCCTATTGGGGAGAATTTTTAGTGTTATATTATAACTAACTAAATGAGTCCAATAGTAGGTGGAGAATAACCCTCCATAATAAATATACAAGTGTGAAAACCTAGGGACATGATGTAGGTCCTCATCCTCACACTCCAAAAATCATAATTAGATCCATTGAACATCGGTGCTTGCTTAGTGGAAAAAAACTCCTTGCATTTGATGGCTACCCATATTGTACCTTGGATATTCTTCAAGATATTAAGCCTTTACCAAAGGACCTAATCTAATACCAATTTTTAGAGTTACAAACCATTGAGGGGGGGTTGAATCAGTGGTGGAAAATAATCCAATTCAATTTCTAAACCCTTCAAACACTTAAGCATTCAATAAAATGATTCATGAAGCATTCAATATGTGTAAATAAATGAATAATAGATAATTCAAGATCACACACACAATACAAGATCTATGTGGGAAACCCTCTTAAGGAATAAAACCCCAATCTCAAGCTTGAAAACACATGGACTATTTGTCTTGTAATAAGTATGCAAAAAGGAGACTTTAGTGAAACACTTGTTCCACAAGGATCACCTGACTCTAGGATGGTCAATTCCTTATGACCTTAATTTAGTTAAACACTTGTTCCACAAGGAACACCTACCCCTAGGATGGTCAAGTCATTCTGACCTAAATTTAGTAAAACACCTATTGCACAAAGAGTAATTGCACTTAGGATGATCAAGTCCTTTTGACCTAAATAAAGTGAAATACCTATTTCATAAGGAACACCTGCCCCTAAGGATGGTCAATTCCTTTTAACTTAAATGTTGATCACCCTCCCAACACCTATGAAATGAACATCTCTTGATCACTTATTTCATACCAATCTAATGGAGACACCTTGCAAACATAGCCCCCTTAACTTCTTCAAACACTCATAGACATCTAATATCACTTATTGGATCAACATATAGTTATCAAAAAAAACTTTTTGATAACCTCAGTAACATGACCAAATGGTCATACACAATCCATACTCTGATCTGCCTCTTAAGTACACACTCAAACCTATAAATAATTATGTTATTTACTTCTCTCCCCAATCCTAAAACCTACAAGATCACTATTCTTTGACATAAAAAACATGAATTATAGGTCATACACATAGACACCAACCTACTCTACTTTATAACCCATCTACTGGGCACACACCCTTTCTTCTTTCCTTCACTCTTCAACTCTCACAAACATCTCTTCTCTCAAGTTTAGAAATCATCATCTTGGGTTTCACTATTTATATAACCTTCATGATCATTATCTTCTAGGTCAGCCATATTAATTGTCTTATCCTTTAATACATCTAACATATCTCAATACCATCCACACAAGTCAGCCATAACAATTATGGGTCACACTTAAGTATCTATGCCTTTCAATTAGGCCTTAGTATCCCTTATAGGTCTCATGAAGACCTATTCACCCATTTAACACTTAATTAAACAATTTATAAGCATAGGACCATTTATAAATGCATAGGTCCACTCCACATGACCTCTTAGACATACTCAAATGATTAAATTCATTAGTACACACCTCTACATATGCTCAAACTACTCAAACATTTGCCTTCTATATAAGAACACCATTAACAAACAAATAATCAACTTCTAAGAATTTATTAATACTAAATATGGATTGGTAAAACCTTAAAAATCCATAAATATGATCCTCATGGAGTCTAAAACACTCTCCAATATCTCATTCCCCTTGAAACTTTCAAAAACCATCAAAACAACTCAAATATCCTTCTTAGGTCACTAATAAAGCATGGTCAAACATATAGTCAACTTTAGAGCTCCATAAATCTAGCTATATAAATAATCAAACCTTATAACTAGATTAAATGGATATACCTTGAAATCATCTACAACTTTTCTTTTTAACTACACCTTCAAATTCATCCTAGATCAAATGTTATGGCTCAAACATTATAGAGTATTTTTTCCCTTTGCTAAATTCAAATGCCAACGATCACTGTTAAACATCGAACACTTTGCCATCATCTCATGTCCTCACATATTTTAATCAAATATTCACCATTGATCTATTCAAGAGTAGCTTGATATTTAAATATGCTAAACATCTATCACTTTGACCTCATCTCATGCTCCCTGGTAATTTTGATCAAATACACACCATTGATCTTTTAAGAAGTAGCTCAGTCCTTACCTTTACTCACTGTTAAACATAGAGAACTTGTTATCATCTCACTGATTCCTGATAATTTGTAAAAAAATCACTTTATCAATATCCTTTAAATTATCCTATAATTTAAATTTCTTAAAAATTATACACTTGTATGTCTTTGACTCAATATGCATCATTGATCTACATCTGTATAAACACCCGCTCATCGTTAGATCCTTATCTGGTCCTAGTCTTTACCTTTTACAAATTTAGATAAGTATGGGAACCACTAAAATCTTCCTATAATTACAAATTTTAAATTTTTCTACTCTCAATTACATGTGCTATTATTTAAACCATATGATCTTCTTTCATAGGGAAATCCATCCATTTATCAAGTTGTTCGTGGAACCTTAAAACGTGTGAAATATGACACTATCAAACTCCTTACTTGGATCTCATTGAACTCAAGCATTAATATAAGATTAATTTCATTCCATATATCTATGATGCAATTAAACATGCACCATTAGATCTCCCTTTGTAAATTTGGCTAAGTATGGGAAAATCTTACAATTTGATTGGGAAACCAATTTTGCACAGTTATGCCTTTTTCTAGACACAACCTCATGACATAAAACTTGAAACATAGAAGTTTGGGACTAATGTGATCACACCCATATGACCAAAAGCCCCTGGCTCATCCATACATGGTAGTGGTGATGACAACAAACTGCCTAATCAAATTTTTCTGTCACAAAACTAACTATGCCAAGATGAACCTTAATGAAGAACTGGATGAATACCATGCACTTTCACAAGTTATCCAATCATGTTTTACCTCTCGTAAGACCCATAACACATTATTAATACTTTATACCCATCCTTAATCATTCCAAAATTGAACATAAACCAATTATACTTCAATCATACTAGGAAAAGCACACTGCACACTTTGTCATTAACATTTAGATTATCAAGAAACTTTATTCACTCACTTGGACACCTCCATGACATCACTAACAACTCTCTAAAAATTTTATGAATTTTTATTATATTGAGTGCACTTATGTTTGATATCCTTCATTCCATCTAGTTCACACACCTCAATATTATGCATGATCTTTGAGTCATGCTCCACATTCTTTATGGTTTTACTATATTTTTGGGTACTTTACAGTGACACATTACATCTTTGGTGACTCTTTTTTTATAGTTCCTTTATTAGTGCTTTTTATTGAGTGAGATTCATATAGAGTACCAATTCCTATTTGAATTTAAGGTTGCATTAACTCAACATCCATGTATTATCATAATATGGACTGGTTACAATAAGGACACTTAGTATTTCACTGTGTATTTCTACATG